>JAGKTI010041906.1:0-10182 GCA_018397915.1 Birgus latro
ACACACACACACACACACACACACACACACACACACACACACACACAGCATTCTCTGTACCCCTGCAGTAAGTCGGCTTTTATTTCTCTGTCACCTGGTCACGTTCCTGGCTATTTTCCTCTAACCTGTCCGCTAAGATACCAAAGATTCTTATATTGTCAAATGAACCGCACTCCAGTTATTAAAATTGGTGCATCAAAAAGCTGGTCTTCGTTAACAGTCTGTAATCTCTCCTGTCATTTCCTCTAGTGAATATTTAACAAACTTCACGTGCCGGTAGCGTGCCACGTCCACAGGTGACAGCTTCCTATCTCCCTCACTCAGGTACTTGCCTCTTCGACTGATTGATCCTTAATTATGTGGGCCAGACACAAATTACTATCGGTAAGCTTATTAACTGAATGAATGTAAATTGGTCTGTGTTTATTTACAAGGAAGAACTTTGTCAGAGAGAGAGAAAGAGAGATTACGAACATACAACTGTAGGCCTGATGTTTACGACTGTGAGATGCTGTTTCACTGTCATGTTATGTTTAAGGTAATTAACAAGAGTGTGTTGAGTTGATGTTTATGACTTGGTGGAGCTGGTGATTAGTGTGGAGGTGTTCATGGCCATGTGATGATGTTCGTGACCACTTGTTAGCGTTTATCATCACGTGGTTATGGTGCTTATGATCATCACCATAACCACTACGTGAGGCTTACAACAATTTGGTTCCGTTTATGCCATGTGGTTCTGTTAATAACCCCAGGTGGTGATAATGACTATGGATGTGGTGATGTTTCCCGTGTGGTGCAAGCTCACTGACACTACATATTAAGTATCCCGTTTAGCCATTTGTGTTACAGAGAATCCCTTGATGTGTAAAGTAAGTCCACTATATACTGCTTTTTAGAGACAGTGTTATTCTTTTTATCAAGTTAGTTCTATCCATCTATCTATCTATCTACGTATATTGTATATTTATTCCAGAGGTCATATAACTCGCTAATCAGTGGTTGCAAAAGATCAGCCAACCGAGCTGGGCTAACATCACACTTCACTCCAACGTCACACTTCACTCCAACATCACACTTCACTCCTGCATCACACTTCACTCCTGCATCACACTTCACTCCTGCATCACCCTTCACTCCAACATCACACTTCACTCCTGCATCACACTTCGCACTTCACTCCTCATTCGCCTTACTGGGGGCACTGGGAACTTAAGCTCAAGGACCGGATACTTAAAACAACCTCTCTTACGTAATTTGAGAAGAGTTTGTTTATCTGTAAGCTGCTATAAATATTTCCACCCATATAAGCTCTTGTTTCTAATTCGTCTATAATTTTCTTTTTTCTCATCTTTCTTACCTAGGGAGAGGGGAGGGGTGGAGAACTGTAGGATGCAGAGGTAATGAGGAACGTATTAACAGGATTCACGGTAAAATGGGCCCCTCACTCATCCGCACGTCAATCAAGGCCGTGGAATCCTGGCTCCATGTCGTGGGAATCACCGAGATATGCCTTTTTTTTTTTTTTCATTGTACAGTTTTCATTTATATTCATCAGACAATATATAGACTAAGTTAAAAAAAAGGGGGGGAATTATAGGGGGTGTTTCTCCATATATAACTAATTCAGCAAATTCACCAGTAAAATTGGGACATCATTCCTTCCAAGACGCTGACTGATGCTCTATAGGGACATCACTCCTTCCAAGACGCTGAATCATGGCACTCTACGATCTATATATATAAAGAGTAAGAAAGAAGAATGAGGAAAAAATCTTGTCTTCTTTTTGTGGCTCTCATCCCGGGACTAGGCCCACCCAGGGACAAAGTGAAGAGGAGGAGGAGGAGGAGGAGGAAGAGGTGAAGGAGGAGGAGGAGGAGGAGAAGGAGGAGTACAAGAAGAAGAACAAGAAGAAGAAAAAGCAAAGGAAGGGGAGGAGGAAGATGAGGAAGAGAAGAAGAAAGACCATTTAGACAGACCACCAATTTTTCTAAGTCTCAGTCTTCCCTTAGAATACGACCCGAAACCACTAATGTTACATCCAGGTCCTTAATTGTACTCTTCTGTAACCAGGGACTGAAGGGAAGCATACTGAGTCCACCAGTCTGACCGGTTTTCGTGGCTACCATCCCGGGACAAGCCACTGAGACTGTCCTGCCCTTACCAAGATCCCTAACCCCCCCCTCTCTCTCTCTCTCTCTCTGGATACGCACATTTTAAAGTTCTCGCATTACGTTTACGGCCGTGTTATGAAAACTGAGTACGCAGAGGTGTAGAAAAACCCTAAATTGTGACGAGAATTTTCAACTTTTCCGATGATGATAACCCTTCTCCGAAATTTTCTACACCTCTGCTTACTGCACTCTGTAATGTGGGATGCAGGCTGACATATATAAAAATTCCTGGTGTTCCAAGTGTCCGGGGGAAAAAAAATGGTTGTTTACACCTCTGCTAAATCGTTTCAGCGAAAGCCAGACGATTTTATTCATCTGAGAGTGAGTCACAGGAGCCTGAGTCTTAAGGGAGCCTGAAATATTAGGCGAGGTTGACAGATTCCTCGCTGTTCACGTTCATGTAAAAAATAACGTGGTGTCATTGAGTAGTGGATGTACTGTTGTGCTTTGATCAGGTTACACAATTTGCGGACAGCTTGTGTACATCATGGACCGCATTCCACTCTCATGATCTGCCCATGACCATCCACTCAGTGCAGGATGTCAACACCTAGTACACTAACACACCCACTTATTATTATTATTATTATTATTATTATTATTACTATTTTGGTGGGGTCGGGGGGGGGGGGGGGACGCCTGAACCAACATCGAATCTTAATCTGTGCACAAACGAAAATAAGATCCTGTATCTTGAAAACTGTGTATATTTTCTTAGAAGGAGAAGGTTGAGGACTACCCCCCCCTTCCCCTAATCCCCAGGTGCAATCCCCAGGTGCAATCCCGGTGGTACCTACATCATAATTCAGTGTTTAAGTATACCCATAAAGTTTCCATTATTATTATTTTCTTATTTTGAAAAGTGTGTATATTTTCTCCCTCGAGGTGTCTGTTCCATCAGCTACCCGAACCCCGCGTGTTGTCAAAATAATGTTCATGACCTTTCTATGAGCTTTGTATACCCATGGAAATACCCAACACTGCATACTGAAAACTGTGGTCATGCATAGACAATGAACAGATATACAGACACTGCTTATTATTATATAGATGAATTTATACAGAAATGCATGATACACTGACAAGAAAATTACACTCTTCCAGCACGTGCAGTTTGGTTCCACCCTCATTATCCCTTGGGAGCAAAAAAACTGGGTTACTAATCTGCAGAAACGTGTATATGAGTTAATGAGGCTCGAAATAAGCAACAGGGACTTTCTCCTTCCAGCTGCAATGACCCGAAGGTTACTATCACTTGCGCAATCACCAACCATAAACCAACTCTATAGAAATGCGTCCACGAGGCGTATTGGTAAATTTTCCTAACCCTGCCTTGCGTAGAAGATCGTGTATATATTTCTCTCTTGACTTATCTTTCTTTCTATAGCCAGACGCCTTAATCCCGTGAAGGGTGGCCACAGATAAATCACCTCCATGTTGCCCTGTCCCCTGCCATGTCGCTGCCCTCCCTCCAGCTCACCCCTACCCCTCTCTCTTGACTTACACAGTTTCCAAATATTTCGCTTCCAAAACAGAGTGAATACTGGAGTGAAAAATAGAGCAAACACACATGTCTATACTCTTTTCACTCTAACTTGGACTAAATTCTCCATCTCCCCACCTTGAGTGCTGAGTTATAGCAACGAAATAGCACTCAAATTTGATGCCAGTCACGAAGAAGTGCCAAGGAAGGATGTAGTGGGGTAGCATTGTCCTACCCTGCCACTGAGCTACGTAAAATAACTAAGAAAAGGACGAAAATTAAGGCCATGTTGATGTGAAAGAATTACAGCATTAATTAACTGCTTTATATACTTTTTTGGGGGGGAGAAACTAGAAAATGGCTACGGATCTCTCTCTCTCTCCCTCTCTCTCTCTCTCCTGCCCCCCGAGTCTCCCACTCACTCTGGCAGGAAAGATTTGGCAACACAAGTGGAGGGAGGTCGGGTCGGGTTAAGTCTCTGTCTGTCTGTCTGTCTCTGTCTCTCTCTCGACCTGATGTTTCCGGACACGCAGTTACTTAGTCGACCTAGTATCGGAGGTGCGAGAAAAGGTCAACTGGGTGGCAATCCAGGTAGAAGTTGCTCAGGTAAATTCCCCTCGCATATCATCTCTCTCTCTCTCTCTCTCTCTCTCTCTCTCTCTCTCTCTCTCTCTGATTATCTGTGTGCTGTATGAGGCTTCAGTGGTTGAGAAATACATGGCTGGCTTTTGCAGCCTATGAAATAAATACACAACTTAGAAATAAACAAATAGTCGCTTAATAAATGAATGAACAAACAGACAAGCTCACAAACACACAATCACGCAGGCACCTATCCTCTTCACTTCCTCCTACTGCCAGACGATTTTATTCGGCTGAGAGTGGGTCATAGGAGCTCACCACAGTACCCCTAAAGCCAGGCCACGAGACACTCCCCCTGCACAGTGACAGGATGCACGTACACACGCAGACTTATCTTCAGATTAATAGTCGGTGTTCGGTAAAGAGGCAGCCAACATTTTTCAGAAAAGACGCGATATGTGTTCTCTTGTTTGCCCTTTCAGAAAGATGACGCACCGATGACGCACTCTTGATTTTGTTCTTGCATCTACGAGTCATTTTTTTTACAACATGAAGCCAGAATTTTTAAAGAAGAGAAGTGCGTTTCATTCCTTTTTCACACCTTCAGAACGATGACACACTGATGACGCACTCTTGATGTTATTTTTGCATCGACTCAGTTTTTTCTGACATGACGCTGACATTTTTTCAGAAGAGACGAGTGTTTTACCTCTTTTAACTCCCTCAGTTTGATGTACTCTTGATACTCTTGGCTCCATTCTTGCATCCATTAGTCAGTTTTCAACGACCTTTGCAGCAGCCTCTTGCAATGACACTGTGCTTGCAACGTAGCCTAAATGGGGGGCGTAAAATCTCGAGAAACTATGCACGCCAGACACCCCTTTCTCCCATGTTTAAAATTCACTTCACAGCAAGGAGATTTATTTTTTTTCCTTGGTCATGGCTGGTGAAAACTGAGCTTGGAATTTCAAACTATGGCAAGGATAATTTGTCGGAGCATGAGCATTTTGGGGACAGGTGGCTTCGGCTATGGGTTTTCATCAATTTTTCTTAGGGAATGCGTCTTTAGCGAACAGGTAAGTGACACCTTCATCTTACTCACCTGACGTAAAGAAATTGAGATTACACGATGAAGCACAAGTAATGAAGAAAGTGTGCAAGGAATCTAACTCATTTCATCACGATTCTTCACTTTTTTTTTTTCGTTTGTCAGAAGCGTAGGGGCCCTGGGCTAGGCTTCTCAAAATAGACATAATAAAAAATGGCAAAACTGAGATGGTCTGGCCTTGAGGTGTGGATGGAGATTGAGAGATTGGCTAGAAGAGTGAATGTGAGTGAGGCGGAGGGGGAAAGGATGGAGAATGAGAGACTGACTAGAAGAGCGTATGAGAGTGAGGTGGAGGGGGTGAGGATGAAGAATGAGAGCCTGACTAGAGGAGCGTATGTGAGAGAGATGAAGGGGGAAAGGAGGAGAGGGAGACCAAGGATGAGACGGAGGAATGAAGTGGAGAGATAGATGAGAGACGGGGTGTGAGTTAAAGGGAGTGCAGCCAAATGGTAGAGAACAGGGCGATATGGAGGCGATTTGTTTGTGGCCACCCCTAACGCGATTACGGTGTCTGAATGTAGAATGACAGAAGATTGGCCAGTCCCCATCTCCTAAGTTGCATAATTTGAACAACAAACCCCAATTGGTCCTTGTATTTAAACCTATTTGGGCCACATCCGGTTGCAGAACTTTAGCTCACTTATTCCACGTAAATTTGCAAGGTGTGGAATGTTGCAAATATCACTTCAAGACTGTCACTAAGCTTATCTGGCTTAGGAGGGCGCGCGTGTCAAAGGCCAAGACATTATATATGTAAAGTGACCTCGCTTGCCCCTCTATTAAGTCGCGGCCAAACCTAATACTTGCTGATGCGGGCGGGTGAGGGCGGGTGCGAGAGGGTGAGGGCGGGAGTTTTGCCTTCCTGTAACCCATAAAAGTGGCCCCATTGGACGCAGCCGGGTGTGGGCGAGAATTTTAATGGGTTAGTAGTGAGACAAAACATCCGACCTCACCAGCAAGCTCTTGGTGTGGACGTGCCCTTACATATTTCATTCTTGCAACTTCTAAACAAATTTATTCACCTTAGAAAGGCTCTCTCTCTCTCTCTCTCTCTCTCTCTCTCTCTCTCTAGCTTTCACTTCCTCCCTCCTCGTCATATTAAGGAACTGCTCTCAATCTCCATAAATAGCCTCTGGATTTTCCTCTTCACAACTGAGTCAATGTTATAAAGAATCCTAGCCAGATTGGAGAGTTTGGCTAATTTAAACCCCAAGCAAATACAACTACACACACACACACACACACACACACACACACGTTGTACTATACTCTTTTCACCCTAATTTTGTCCACAAATACCATATCTCCTCCTGAAACAGTGACATTTAACATTAGATTTACACTAAAATATGCTGCTAGTCACGAAGAAGTGCTATGGAAACGATGTAGAGCCGTAGTATTGTCTTTTTCCGCCACTGAGCTACGTGAAATAAGGACGAAAATCTGGGCCAAGTTGAAGTAAAAGGAGTGTATTTGTGTGGTATACAGGGTGTGGGTTGCGGTGCTGGAGTGTAATGACCCCGTGGCACTGGGTGTAGGGCAGGGTGTATGACCTAAGCTGCTCTCTCTCTCTCTCTCTCTCTCTCTCTCTCTCTCTCTCTCTCTCTCTCTCTCAGGATAAACAGTCACGTAACTCAAGCTAAAATTAATTTTAAAAGACGTCACCTTATTGAACAGGTAAACGGAAGTAATAATTAAACCATCAAATCAACAGGTATCTACTCAGGTGAAAAATATCGCGTCGTAAATTGGATAAAAAAATAGTAAATACGCTTAGTGTTGTTCTTTAAAGAGTTGAAATATAATGAAAAAAATATATATATATCTTCCTTATTTCCTTCCCAAAACAGGAACTGTGTCTTAAACTTTTGTGGTTTAGTATTACGGGGAATATTTTTGGCGAGGATATTACCACTTTGCCATAATATTACCCTGATGAGCCACTAAGAGCCAGAGAAAGTGATTAGGCAGGACACTGAGCCAAAGCGATATTTATTTATGTAGACGCCTCTTTAGCAGGAAAATAAAGGCTTGGATTAATGCTTATACACAACACGAGGTTAATAAAAACAGGCAGGAAATTATTCTCCGTTCCAATTTCCCAGTACAATATTACACACAACAGTCGATGGCATGTCCAGGTCCCCAACTGCACTGGTGAATGAAGAGGGACCATAGGGAAACAAACTTTGCCAAGCTGTATGATCTTTTAGGACACTGAGAGGTAGAGCTACGACCCTCTCCCTCGCTCAGTCTCTACCCGCTACGTCAACAGCAGCAAAAACCAGCCAGCCCACAGCACACCCTCGCCCCAGGCCCTTCCCCGACTGTCCCTCGCCCAAACCTCGTTCCCTTTCCCCTCCCTCGCGAACCTGTCCTGCCCTGCCCTGCCTTGCCCTGCCTCACTCTTGCCTACGTATTGTTTTCCCCTTCCCTTCTACCCGGATGAGACCCCCACTGTTCTTGCGCTGTTCTTCTTTTTTCCCCCCCTCTCTTTTTCCCCTCTCACAGCAGTCTTCCCTCTGTCAGTGCTACCTCTGCCTCTTGATTTCCCCTTACCCTCTAACCGGATAGGGAGTTCTTGTTTCTGCTTCTCCTTCTGCTCCTCCTCTTCCTCCTCCTCCTCCTCTTCCTCATCATCATCTTCATCAGTTTACAAGGTTAATCCACAAAGGTAGATTTATATCATCCGCCTCTATACAAATGTCGAAGGATTTATAATAATTTTCTTACTCAGTTTCATTTTTTTTTTTTTTTTAGTATTTGGGGGGTAGGGGGATTTTTTACATAACCCCCCTCCGCGGAAAAAAAAAAAAAACTGCGATGTCATACTGATTAATTATACCACATCCTGTTTATTTTTCCTGTCTTTTTCAGTGATGTCATCAAAATTCAGGTATTTCCGTGACGTAACACCTGGTCTTTATAATTACTTACAGCTTTACCTATATACTTTTTTTTTTACTTTACCTTGGCCCAAAATGACCCTCTCCTCGTCTCGAATACTGAGTTGTTGCAATAGTTTAACACTAGAATAAGGTGCTAGTCAAGAAGAAGTCACACGTAAAGGATGTAGAGCCGTTCTGTTGTCTTTTTCGACCACTGAGCTACGTGAAACAAGCTGCAACAGGACAAACATCTCGTATACCAAAGCTGACTAACCAGTTTCTTTTATTTCAGGTCTAGTTTTTCGTGAAGGGATGTGAGCGGGTGAAAGTGAGAGGACTCGGTGAATCTGGCACATCATGGCACTTTTCGCATCGATAAAAAAAAGGAGAAAAAGCCACATGGTACCGTTTCGCGACCGTGGTTTGGTAAGTACTATCGCGATCCCTCGTTTCTTTACCTCCCATGGCTGAGGAAAAGCCAGGTGCGCGGACAAGGTTAATCTGGCAGTCTATGGTTCACGATGACTCGCACACATCATCCTTGGGTTCCTTCTTCCTTGCCTAAAAAAACGCGCAACCTTGTCACTGACGCCTAGCACATCACCACAAGCATGGAATGTGACTGAAACATTTATCAAACATTTATCATGATGTGTAAATGAAAAAGGAGCAAGGAATTCACATCAATGCACTTTTTTAATGCCTATCGGAGTTCCCAGCATCATTTGAACACGATGCCTGTTCAAATGATCGTTTTCAGAGTGTTCACAGTACTATCGAAGCGCCAGACTAATTTCAAAGAGTGACTAGGCCCAAAGAGAAGGAATGGAATGGAGCAAGGAGAATGTGTGTACAATATCGATATCGACGATGTGAATGAGTTGCTTCAGTTCTGCAATAATCACACACCACGAAGCTGCAATAATTTAACTTTAATTTCTCCATCTAATAATAATAATAATAATAATAAAAGGCAGTGGTTACGTTAAATATAATATGCATTTCACTGTTCCACTACGCCCGGGTGGAACGCTAGAATGAAACAAAAACTTGACCTGTCCTATAGCGACCACAAGTTTCTCTCCCCTCCTCCCCCCCCCTTCTCTCTCTCTCTCTCTTTCTCTTTTTTTTTTTTTTTCTGTCCAGCGCCCTGACCCAGAGACAGAATTACTAATAACGCCTTAGTCCCAGCTCCACTTAACCTAGCTTGACCTGGCTTAATGTATGCTTATTAATGTTATTCTAAATGGCAGCATGTGAACTCTCTCTCTCTCTCTCTCTCTCTCTCTCNACACACACACACACACACACACACACATACACTTGCATCACATATCGTGCAAGGAGCCACACCCATTGAAGTGTCTTTTTGCAGCTTATTTCACCCTTTCAGTCCGATGATATATTTAGTTCTCTCTCCCCCTTTATTTAGCTCAGATTTATTTTTATTCATCGGGTAAAGAAGCTCCCTAACACCTCCTCCTTAGCGATTTATTTTTGGATATGGATGGTTAACATCTTATTGTACGGTATTTATGCAGAGTATGGCCAAAATGGAAGGATTTATGTAAGAGAAGTGTACGGTGAGGAGTGACAAAAGATAAATCGCCTAGGAAAAGGTGTTAGGGAGCCTCCTCAATCAACGAGAATACGAGCCATGGATTTAATTAACCCCTTCAGTACGAGGCCGATTTCCTATTAAAAATCGTCTGATAGTAATTGGCAGTAAACTTAAATGGCATCGTATTGGGAGGAGATTAAGATGTAATAGGCAAGATAAATCGCTGAGGGAAAGGTGTTACGACATTTACGCCCAACGAGAATATGGGAATTTACCTGAGTGTGTGGTCCGGAAGTGGAGGGGCCGACAGGTGTGCAAAGGTGTGCAAAAGTAGGTCCACCTGAGTCTACCTGTAATCAGTTTCCTGCCTTATTACCTGTCCAACTTT
>JAGKTI010041907.1:0-10182 GCA_018397915.1 Birgus latro
TGAAAGACTGGAGATTATAAGAAGTAGGAAATACAGACAGAGGGAGACAGTTCCAGAGTTGACCAGTTGCATAAATGAAGGACTGGGAGTAAGGGTTAACTCTTGCATTGGAGAGTTGGACAGAAAAGGGATGAGAGGTTGTTGCTGGACAGGTACAATGTGCCCACTGTAGAGTTGCAAGGATGCAAGTAGACAGTTCAGAAGAACAGTGGCCATTGAAGTAGCGATAGAAAAGAGATAAAGATGCAACAGTGCTGCGAAGAGACAGAGGTTGAAGGGAGCTAGTAAGAGGAGGAGAGTAAATGAGACGAAAAGCCTTTGACTCCACCCTATTGAGAAGGGCTGCATGTGGGGAGCCTCCCCACACATGAGAGTTGTACCCCAAACAGGGGCGAATAAAACCCGAGTATCAAGTCAACATCTGTGTAGGGGTAAAGAAGGTTCGGAGTCGGCTTAGCACACCTAATCTCTTGGAAGCTGATTTCACAAGAGATGTAATATGTTCTTTCCAAGATAAATCCCGAGTGAATGAAACCCCAAGCATGTTCAAGGATGATGTAGGAACGAGCTGGACATTATTAAACATCAGCAGGTACTCCTGTGGAAGGTTTTGTCTGGTTGATAGGTACAGGAACAGAGTCTTTGATGTATTAAAAACAACAAGAATATTTTTACCCCAGTCAGAGATACGAGCTAAGTCAGACATTAGGTGTGCCATAGCCTCATCCCTTGTTTGTTGAAGTAACCGCTGAGATGGGCGTTGCGGGAACTGAATGGAAAGGTGAAGGGTGGAATCATTAGCGTATGAGTGGATAGGGTTAGATGTACAGCTTAGAAGTTCATTGATGAATAAAAGGAAGAGAGTTGGTGATAGGACAGAGCCCTGAGGAACACCACTGTTGATAGATCTAGAAGAACGGTGGCTGTCTACAAAAGCGGCTATAGAACGACAAAAAGGAAACTAAAGATGAAGGCACAGATAGAAGGATAGAATCCGTAAGAGGGGAGTTTAGAAATTAAAGAATTATGCCAGACTCGATCGAAAGCCTTAGAGATGTCGAGCGCAATGGCAAAGCTTTCACCAATGTCCTGAAAGAAGGATGGGCAGAAGTCTGAAAGGTAGGTGAGAAGATCGCCAGTGGAGCGTCCCTGACGGAACCCATACTGACGATCAGAAAGAAGGTTGTGATAGGAAAGATACTTTAAAATTTTTGTGTTAAGAATAGACTCAAACACTTTCGAGACACAGGATGTTAAAGCAATTGGACGATAGTTAGAGGGTTGGGAATGGTCACCCTTCTTTGGGACTGGCTGAATGAGAGCAAACTTCCAGAAAGAAGGAAAGGTACAAGTTGATAGACAAAGGCGAAAGAGTTTACCTAGGCAGGGTGTAAGCACAGAAGCACAGTTCTTGAGGACAACAAAAGGGACCCCATCAGGACCATATGCCTTGTTAGTATTGAGGCCAGTGATGGCTGAAAATACATCAGCTGAAGAAATTTTAATGTCAGCCATGAGGAAGTCAGAGGGGGGAAGTGACGGAGGAATAGCACCGGATCGTCTAATGTGGAATTGGAGGAGAAAGTCTGAGCAAAGAGATCTGCTTTGTCTGTAGAAGAAATAGCTACAGAGCCATCAGAGTAGAAAGGAGGAGGGAAGGATGGTGAGATAAAGTTCTTAGAAAGGTTTTTGGCAAGGTGGAAGAGGGAGTGAGAAGAATTTGAGTTGGAGAGTTGGGAACATTTAGTGCGGATGAAATTATTTTTAGCAGAACGAAGAACACACTTAGAACGATTCTGGGCAGAAACATAAGAAAGATGTGATTCAGGGGTGGGTTGGCTCTGGTACCTTTTGTAGGCCCTCTCCTTGTTGCGGACAGCATTAGAACAAGCGTGATTAAGCCAAGGCTTTCTTGCATTAGACAAAGGATATGAGAAAGGAATATATGCTTCCATGCCCGAGAGAATAACCTCCCTAATGCGTAAGGCACACACAGATGGCTCCCGGCCATGGAAGCAATAAACATTCCATAGAAAATCAAAGAAGTACTGCCTGAAGGCCTCCCAGTCCTCAGCTCCAAAGTGCCACATACGACGTTTCATTGGAGGATCCCCAGGCTGCACCGGAGCAATAGGACATGTTAAGATAATAAGGTTATGATCAGAGAAGCCCAACGGAGAGAAAAGATTAACAGTGTCAGCAGAAGGAGTAGTTTTAAGGAAAAGGTCAATATGTTGGAGCTCTCTCCTAGGCGATCAGGGATACGGGTAGGGTGCTGGACAGGCTGCTCTAGGTCATTAAGGATAGAAAAGGTATAGGCTTGTTCGCCAGGTGGATCAGTGAAAGGAGAGGAAAGGCAAAGGTGGTGGTGAACATTGAAATCTCCTAGAATGGAGATTTCAGAGAAAGGAGAAATGGATAGAATGTGTTCCATTGTAGAAGTAAGACAGTCGAAGAATTTTTGATAGTCAGTAGAATTAGGCGATAAGTAAACAGCGCAGATATATTTAGTCAGAGAATGACAGGAAAACCAAAGCCAGAGAGTAGAGTATTCAGAAGATTCACGTTCAGGAAAACGATAGCAAAATAGGTTGTTGCGTACATATACACAACAGCCGCCTTTGGATTTGAAATGAGTTTTTTTTTTTTTAATGCAAGGAAGAAGGAACCAAAGGCCACAGGCCTGCATACTGTTCCTTCCAAGAAAAAGCAAAAACAGTACAAAAGAGAGCCAAATTCAAGATCCGTTCAATTCGAGATGCCTGGACACACTGCGTTTGAATTACTGGAGATCATAGGAAGTAGGAAATACAGACAGAGGAAGACAGTTCCAGAGTTGACCAGTTGCATAAATGAAGGACTGGGAGTAACGGTTAACTCTTGCATTAGAGAGTTGGACAGAAAAGGGATGAGAGTTTGTTGCCTGACGGGTACTACGTGCCCGTCGTAGAGGTGGAGGGATGCAAGCAGACAGTTCAGAGGAACAGTATAGAGAAAATCGGAAGTTGATTATGTGTACATCGAAAGGTTAACCCAACAAAGTACGATTCACTGGGTGATGTCCTTCCTATACTGTACAACTACAGTTGAAGTCTGTGGTAGTGTGGGAATATTACATAACAAGTGGTGTCAGGAGCTGGGGTCGATAATTGCTGCAGTGAGTCAAATCTTTGACATGGAGCTGGATGGTGTACAGACAAAAAGCCAAGCTAGGCAGGAGGAGGCATTTCTGGCTGCAATCATGAAGTTTCAACAACAGCAAAGTGAACAACTATGAGCGCAAAAGGAAGGTCGGTAAGAACGCAGTAAACAACTACATGCACAAAACAAAGGACAGAAAAAACTCAGTGAACAACTACAGGCACAAAGTGAACAACTAGAAGCACAAAGTGAAGAACAGAAAGAGCGATATGAATGGCTTCAAGAGGCATTACAGGAGCAACAGAAGGAGCTGCATCTGGGGATGCAAGGACACATAGGTGTTTTCATGAGGGAAATGAAGGAAGAACAGCAACAGTAGCAGAAGCGTGAGGTAAGCTATACTGTGATAGAGTGCAGACAGCATGTAGACGACTAGCAGAAGATAATTTGGGAGACAATTGAGACTGTACAGAAATCATGCACTGGTGAGCTTCATGTTAGGGTACATGGAGCATATGAAAGAAATGGACAGTGTACATTGAGTCTTGACAAATCCAAGCCATCTAAAGGTAACATTACAGGGTTGAATAATAAGAATGTAGGAGTACTGAACCATTAACATAATTATGATGCCCCAGTTTTTAGGCCCCAAAACAGTGAAGTGCTTGGCTATAATATGGGTCCAATTAAGAAGAAACCTCAGGAATTTGATGGCAAAATATCTTGAGAATCTCATCATGGACGGTTTGAGTTACTTGCTGATCAGAATGGTTTGGAGGACAGGCAGCGGGCAGTGCAGCTTGCTACTAGCCTGAAGGGTGCCACAGTGGAGATTCTTGGTCAGATGTCAGTGGAGGAGGGGAACAGTTATCAGTCCCTAGTAGAAGTGCTGGAGCGCAGATGCAGAACCATGTACCAGACTGAGGTTTATAGACAAAGATTCTGGACCCGTGTACGGGATCGAGGCGAATCCCTACAGCAGCTTGCCCATGACCTGAAGAGCGTTTACTTACTTGCCGGCTATTCTTCTGAGGGACCAGTTCATTGATGCTCTTTACACTGCAGGGTTGAAAGTCCAAGTGAAGTAAGCACAACCAAGAAGCAGGCAGGAAGCACTAGCCAAGGCAAGTGCTTCCTGCCAATTTGAGTACTACATCATATCCACTATGTCCAGGTTGCAGCAGGTCTTAGTGCAGGATTCAAGAAAGCGGCAGGTATGTGTTGTGGAGAAATTTGATGGAAGTTGCTGGTATTGCAAAAAGCCAGGACATGGGAAAGAGGACTGCTACAAGTGGAAGACGGAACAGGAGATAATCAGAGGAAATCTACGAATGCAACAGAAGGGTGTTGGACCTGTGGTGAGGTGGGACACGTCATTTCTGACTGTCCGAAGAAGAAATAGAAGAATAAGAAGTAGGTTGCAGAAGATGAGAAAGAACTGGGTAATTTAGTAAAGGCTGGTGACAAAGGCCAAAAACCAGCCAGTTTTCTCAAGAAGCCCCACAACTAAGAAAATGCAATAGAACTGCGATTGACAGTGTGCGAGTACATTGAAGAATAGATGCCAAGAGGTGTTCCTCTGTGATTGATTCACCCTCAGAGCAGACTTTTGTGGGCCTGATGAGTTACATCATTGGTATCTGCCTGAATCATCAGAACAAGTGTGTGGCATAACTGGGCACCACATAGAACCCTTGGATGTCTGAACTGAAGTGGTTGGGCAAGATGGAGGATCCTTGCCATCGTGGTCTGGACTATCTGATGCCCATAGGATGTGAGCTGGACTTCTGCTCCATGAGGCTCTAGGTTTGAGGAAAGTCAGTTTCTGTCACAGCAGTGAGGCGTACCAGTTCAGGTGGTGGGTGAGGGTGCTCCGTACTGCTATACTGTACAGTGATACCCCCAAGATCAGAACTATTGCTCCAGTGAAGTACGAGTGGCTCTTTTGACAGCTGTCTAGGGGTCGTGGAGCCTGATGGACTGTGCAAGACAAAGACTGGAGTGATGGTGGGGAGGACTTTCACAACAGGCACAAGCCAAGTGCCAGTAGTGTGGCGGCCAGTTTCTGCCATGAGCCGCAGAAAATCAGCGATGGAGAAATAATGGGACTGTGCCAGGCAGTGGACCCTGCGTGGCATCTGTGTAAGGGCTGTAAAAGGAGTGTAGTCAAAGAAGATGGGAATCTGCCAGACCTTTTACAAGACGTATTTTCCAGGAGATGCCAGTGCTTGGATGGCTCACAAGTGCTGCAGTTAAGGCAACTGCTAGTGAAGTTTGCTGATGTCTTTTCCAACGGAGACCTAGACCTGGGATGCAAAGATCTGGTACAGCATTCTATCAAAACTGGAGACCACCGCCTGATCAAACAGCCAACTTGAAGGATGGCTCCAGCTAAATGGCAAGAAATGGAGAGGGTGATGGAGAATCTTCAAAGTCAGAGAGTGATAGAAGAGTCTAACAGTCCTTGGGCATCAGCAGTTTTTCTGGTAAGGAAGTAGGATGGCTCAGTGTGGATTATCGAGCCCTGAATGAAGTGACAGGGAAGGATGCATACCCCGTGCCGACAACTGATGACATGCTGGGTGCTTTGTCAGGTGCCAAGTAATTCTCCATCCTGGACATGATGGCAGGATATCATCAGGCCAAGGTTGCAGAAAAGGGCAAGGAGAAAACAGCCTTTTCATATGGGTGGGTTTTATGATAGTTCATAGTAATGCCATTTGGCCACAGCTTCTTTTGAGCACATCATGGATAGAATACTGGAGAACCTGCACTAGCAGACAGCTCTCATCTATCTTGATGACGTGATTGTAATTGGATGGACTTTCAACAAGGAACTGGAGAGGCTGTCAGGGGTGTTCAACAGGATTCGAGCAGCACACCTAAAGCTGAACTCTTAAAAGTGCTACTTGTTCCAGAAGGAAATGAAGTACCTGGGACACACAGTAAGAGAAGGTGGCGTTCATACTGATAGGGAGAAGGTGGCAGCTGTAAAAAAAAACTGGCCAGTTCCAAATCGTGCAAAGGAGCTACGGAGATTCTTGGGTTTGTGTACCTACTACTGGCATTTTGTCAAGGATTTTGCAATGATAGCTGCACCGATGCACAAGCTGATAGTAAAGAGAAGTTTATGAGGACTACGGCTACTTCGATGAACCCAAACATCCGTTGGCAAGTTCTTCAGTGTTGCCATACCCAGATCAGTGTCAACCATACATCCTGGACTGTGATGCTAGTGACCATGTCATTGGTGGAGTCCTGTCACAGAAGAAGGATGACAAAAAGTATGTAGTAGTATATAACGGCAAGA
The DNA here is from genome assembly GCA_018397915.1 of Birgus latro. NCBI lineage: Eukaryota > Metazoa > Arthropoda > Malacostraca > Decapoda > Coenobitidae > Birgus > Birgus latro. The sequence continues at coordinate 6,452 of JAGKTI010041907.1, forward strand.
AGCTCAGCCCACTGGAGTAAAACTACTCTGTGACCCATAAGTAGCTCTTGGCAGTAATGAAGTGCCTTGATTCTTCCATCTCGGCTACTAAGGCTCCTGCTTCATTCATCATCAGGACGAAAAATGCTGCACTCAAGTGGCTGAAGAAATTAAAGAATCAGGAAGGACAACTGGCGTGCTGGCTCGGGAGCTTGGCCAGCACAACTATCGGGTGCAGTACCATCCCGTGCAGATACATTGCAATGCTGACAGCCTGAGTCATCGGTCTTGTGACCCAGTTTGCAAGCAGTGTAGTAGGAAGGAAAATCGTAGCAAAAAGTGCAGCCGTACTGCAGTGGCAGGGCCAACGTCAACTGAAGAAGACCTGAGGAAGATGCTGATGGATGATACAGATTTACAACCAGTGCTATATTGGCTGCAGCAGAGTACAGTGCTACCATCTTGGGAGGATGTTTCCAGGTTCAGCCCTGCAACCAAGGGATACTGGAGTCAGTGTGACCTTCTTTGTTTGAACAATGGACTACTGGAGTCTCAGTGGGAGACACCGGATGGCCTCAGCAAGTATTTGTAACTGATTGTTCCTAAGAAAATGAGGTCTGAGGTCTTAGAGGGGTCTCATAACTATATCACTAGTGGGTATTTGGGAGTGAACCAAACTCTGAGTCGGCTGCAACACAGGTTCTTCTGGACTGATGAAGAGTGGTGTTGTGCCTTGGTGTATGCTACACCAAGAAGGGACTCAAGAAGCATGGTTACACCACCGTCTTCAGCTGTGCCAAGTGGGTGCACCGGTGGAAAGAGTTGCAGTAAATATTTCTGGAACTCTGCCACACACTGGAAAAGGAAACCGGTAAATATGTGTTGCTATGGACTACTTCACAAAGTGGCCAGAAGCCTACGCCATCCCCAATCAAGAAGTCGCATCTGTTGTTCAGCTGTTGGTAGACCAGTTCATCTGTCGTTTTGGGATGCCACAAGAGCTACATTCAGACCAGGGTCGAAACTGCGAGTCTCTTGTGTTCCGTGAGTGCTGCAAGGTACTGGGGATCACGTAGACCAGGACGACCCCACTAAGGGCACAGTCAGATTGGGATGGAGGACAAATCCAACTGGACCCTGGGGGAAAAAAAAATGGCCAAGTGTTGTGAAGAGGGACAGATGGGATGGGACTATAAATTACGTGATTTGCTAATGGCATATCGGTCTGCATCCCACGAGTCTACCGGCTAAACCCCTGCAAAACTGATGTTGGGCCACGACTTACGATTGCCAGTTGATCTGCTGTTTGGAAGACTACCTGGTGAAAAGCTACCTACAGACACCTCCAGCTATGTGAAGCATTTTGAGGAAAGACTAGCTGAGGTACATCACCAAGGTCGAGGAATTCTGAAGTTTTCAGGTGAAGTGATGGAGTGCAAGTATGATGCCAAGGCAAGTGTGGTGAGCAATTTATATGATGACAAAATCTGGTTATACAGTCCTCAGCGGAAGAAGGGACAGTCACCGAAGCTGCAGAGCCCATGGGATGGGCCCTACACTGTGATGGACCGCCTATCAGACATAATGTACCGGATTTAATGAGGCAGGAAGTCTCGTCCAAAGATGGTACACGTAAATTGTCTGTGGCAGTACCATGGGCCAGGACAGTACAGCTGGGACAGGCCCGAGGAATCGTGCACACCTGCAGTCGATGATGTTGAAGAGGACCAAGGAAGCACAAAATGATGGCGACAGTTTCCCTAGGGAAGAAGTGAATCAAGAAGAGGACCAAGTTATTCCAGAAGGAGTGGATTGCGTGGAGAAGGGACATCATAGGAAGTGGCAAATGAGAAGACCTGATATATTGAAGGACTATCTTGTGTACTAGTAAATGTTTAGTTTGGATGAAGGATTATGTCCGTAAATATTGTGTGGTTTTGTGCTGAGAAGCAGGAATGTTAGCTGGGTGGTACTGGAAGGTTCCTAGTGGTTCTCGCGTTTTTAGTTATAAAGCAGCATAGCCAGATAGGCTGCTGTTGTGAGCGAAAACGTTTTGTAAAGTTATGTGTCAATTTTTATTCATTTTCTCTCTATAATGTTTTATTTGGATGATTGTGAAATATTCATATTTACTTTCAGCTCGTATCCTAAAGTATTCAGAGTGCTACGTAATGTAAGAAAGCTCTAGAATACATTGGATGTCTCTGACATAGAAACATGTTGTTGCTAGAAGTATGTACTAGAACATCTGAGTTTCGAGCAAGGTTATAAAAGGATGGGGGAGAGAATAGAGGAGTCTCAGTTTAATTTTCATTGTAGCCTTGTGAAGTTAGTGTAGCTCTGGAGTTGTGAAGCAGACAGTGTAAGTACTTAGAAAATAAAGACAACGAACATGAGAAGCTTGTGTTATAACGACGCCTGAGTTGATCTGCACTGAAAGGCTGACCCCACGAAGAGCGATTCACTGGGCGACGTCCATCCTATACTGAGCTAATGCTGTTGGAGCCTGTGGCAGTGTGAGACGAGGACGTAACAGTATCGGTTGTCACAGTAACGGCGTAACTCGTAACGACTGGCTTCGCCACGTAAACAATGCTGAAAAGTCATAACGCTTTATGGACTCCACAATAACTTGGAAAGTGTCACAGCAGATTCCAGTGATGGGAAACCCTTTTTTATTTGACTGTGGTAGTAAATAATAAAATGATGTGGTAATTCAGTTTTTAATGGTAAACTTAACTAAAAGAACGAGAAATTTGATATGCCGTTTTCACAAGAATAAAACTAGATGGTTAAAAATGGTTAACTGTGAGATTTTCGTATTTACAGACAAAATACATCGATAACAACGCTGGCTCAGAAAGTTAGTGGAAATATGAGTGAGAAGGGTCTGACTCAGGATTTAGAGCAGCAGTATCAGTGAAATCATTGCTGATCCAGTCCTCCAGTCTTCTTAGGGGTTATTATTCGGGTATTAAGCAAAAAAGTGAGTGTAAACTTGTGGGCCATGAGCCAATTAACATTTATTCCCATTTATTTATTTATTTGGTTATTGATGGGGTTATGTCATTGAGGTAATTTGGCGGACAGAATAACCACGATCAAGAGGCTTTGATCGCGTAGCAGCCGTGGCTCCGTGGATTAGAGCGCTCTGCTCTGACCTAAGGGTCGGAGGATAGAATCCACCCAAGGGTCATTGGTAGACATCAGGAAGGGCATCCGGTCATAAAATGCTACACGCTTCAATTCAAAAGTCTTCTACCCAGGGACAACGCCTTAGCGCTTCGGGGATACCAGGCGTAACACCAAATATAAGAGACTGGAATAGGATGATGTTTATGCTTAACACCACCACTAGCATTTGCTTATTTCTTATAAGCCATAGCCAAGGTTAAATATAAGTAAAATAAAATAAGAATAAACAAAATACTAGAATCACCACCAAGATTTGCAGTATAAGCAATCCAAGTAATCACACACTACACTCAACAGTACTGTGGCCACCCGGTAAGCTTGTCTGGCGGGCACTTGTATGTCAAGTGCCATCTCGTAATTTTCCCCGGATTTAAAGAGTAAGACAGAGTGATTTAGAAGGTAGTAAGGGGGTGAAAGATGAAAATGGCAGATTTCTGTTGGAGAGGGAAGAAAAAGTGATCAGATGGAGAGAACAATTTGAGGGATCGTTAAAAACAGAGAACAAAAGAAATCGAATATTAGTTACTAGGGAATGACTGGGACAAGGAGTGAGATGA
>JAGKTI010041908.1:0-10182 GCA_018397915.1 Birgus latro
ATAAATTTTACATTAAGCCCCCAAAACAAGGTACAGATACTACATACCGTCAGAATTTGTAATTTCCGATTTTATTTTGTGGGCAATGCAGAATGCTCCCATACGGGTGTTTTTTCACGATAATATTATGTACAAACTTTCCTCATTCATTTAAGGTGAGTCCCGTGCCTAATAATGAGGTCACAAAATGCTTTGTGATTATCAAAAATTTTGTTGTGTTGGCTATTAGACGTCGAGGGATGAAGATTTATAGGTTTTACACATATGTATGAATATTTCTTGATTTATACTTTCATTCAAATACTCCCAGTGGTCACCAGCAAAAGTATTAAAAGAAAAAAAGAAGATTTAAGTCAGAGACTGCGGTTCCCATGGACAGAGATCGCAGGGTCAAAGGAACAAACTCGACAAAGAATCAGTGGTTCATATCTCGACTCATATATGCAGAAACTCACTATCTGAGAAGCAAATAATATTTAATATATTTCTAGTGTAGTATTATTTAGAGATGATATGCGTAATACGGGTTACATTTCACAAATACCAACCATTATAACCATTGCTAGAATCTGTTATTTACAGGGTAAATAACGATCAGTACAGCTAAGGAGCTATATTAGTATCCCTCTTTATACGAACTCACACCATCGTAAAGTCATGGATACTGCTGTCAAGTCAAACTAGCAGATTTATCTGCTGTAAAAAAAAAATACAGAATTTGGTCTCGGCTCCAGAGTTCCAATGTGCCTGGCATACGAACGTTTGTCGACAGACTTTTGCCAACATTCAATATGCCACATTTTATATGTGTCGTGATTGACTGCAGATCGGACTCAAGAAAGAAAATAACAAGAAAGAAGGGTGCAACAGATGTCAGAAGCTGGGCCAATTTCCCATCTGCCAAGAAAGAACCAATAAGGAGAAAAGTGTGGGAAATATCTGAGAAAACATGTGGCTATTTTTTGGTCTATAGAGCATGTCGTACTGCAGGCAGCGACTATCTGGTGAAACAACTTTTTTTTTCTTCTTTTACTACCTTAGCTAGTGACCGCTGGGAGTATTTGAATAAAAGCATAAATCAAAAAAATATTCGTACGTATGTGTAAAACCGATAAAGCTTCATCTCTTGATATATATAGCCAACACCACATAACATTTGAACAACATCACAAAGCAATTGTGACCTCATTATTAGGCATGGGACTCACCTTGAATGAATGAGAAAAATTTGTACATACTATTATGAAAAAACACCCGTATGGTAGCGTTCTGCATTGCCAGCAAAATAAAATCGGAAATTAGAAATTCTGGCAGTATGTAGTATCTGTGCCTAACTGCGAATGCTTATATTCCGTCCACGCTCTGCCACTCCAGTCCTAACCCAACTGGACAAAACTGATAAAATTCACAGTTTTTGCAACCAACTTACAAGGAAGCAACAGCAGCAACAAAGTTTTCACTTTGCAGCTGAAAAAAAAGTGCTCTCTGAAACATTTACTGCTGTCATTTTTATCTTAGCAGTCATATTTTTGAAACTTGGAACTTTAACTTTCATTTTAACCTTCTCTATCCAGTGACGCCTTTTAAACTCTTGATTTGATGACATTATTATTATTATTATTATTATTATTATTCCTACCAGTAGTAGTACTAATAGTAGTAGTAGTAGTAGTAGTATCTTCTGATGATTTTACCAACTTCATAAGAAAGATTTCACACTGAAGGTGCTGAATATATATTATGTTAACCCCTTCACTTCAGGAGCTGACTCAAATTGTCTGGAGGTAGCAAAAATAAATCAATAAATCAAGTCGCCAGATTGAAGACGTTAAGGCTATTCTTGCAACCACCACACGATTTTATTCAGCTCTGAGGATACTGCTCATAGTGGGGGCATAAGGGATGAAACAAAAACGTTCATGGACAGAATGGTAATCGTCCGCAAAAGTATGTTGTTGGCTAAGGTCCAAGCTACGTACAAAGGAAATTCGCAAAACTCTACAGCAGGGTTCTTCAAAGTACGGGTCGCGACCCAATACTGGGTCGCAAGCTTTTGCTCAGTGGGTCGCCACATCGTAACTAGATATATAAATAGTAAGTGAAATGCATTAATCTGAAACTGCACGGGAAAGAAAATAATGTATTCCGACACAGTGAGGAAGCAGAAACATTTAAGGAATCAATAATGCTGTGGTAAGCTAGGCTTGGTGTTGATCGCCCTATTTACTATACGTTCTGAACACTTTTGCAGCACATTGAAGAAAACAGCATCAGTGAGGAGAATCTGGAGAAAATTAAATGCGATATACAGCTACACCTTCATTCTTTGTCTGAGAGTTTTGAATAGTACTTTGCTAAAGATAAGTTACAAGATATGAGAGAAAAGCACTGGGTGAAAGACCCCTACGCTTATGAAAGACCAGAGGCTGTTGTAGGGCTAAAACTAACACCTGATCAAGAAAATGAGCTTCATCTCACAAGTTATACATCCTACAAGCCAGACTGGGCCAAGATAACTATACTCCATTTCACCAAGTTTGGCACCATCTGTGATGTCCTCAACACCTGTAGTGTTGATGTAAATTCTCTGCACTATGTGAACCTACACTTATTACTTTGAGAATCAATATAAAAAGGCAATACAAAAAGGTATATCCAGTACTAAGGGCCTTTATCAGTACTACAGGTACTGAGGACATCACTGATGGTGCCAGACTCAGAGAAATGGAGTGTAGTAACAAGCAGGCACACCAGGCACACTGAACAGGTAAAGGCATACTATTTTTCTCTGCTTAGCTGCAATTTACACAGTACTTGCACATATTTTGTAATAATATTTTTAATACATAAAATTTACATTAGCACACTTTCAACATATGCAATTGTTTTGAATCCACATATGTATGTATGTATATATATGGTATGTGTACATGCTTATGCAATGTATGCATGTATGTATGTATATATGTATGTATGTATTAGTAAAAAGTTTTCAAACCAGCGTGAGAGAGGTACAACAGTCGTGCAATAAGATCGTGAAGATAATACATAAAATGAAACTGGGTCGCGATGAAAAAAGTTTGAAGAACACTGCTCTACAGAACTGTCACCGCGTTTCACACACACACACACACACACACACACACACACACACACACACAAAATACTATCCATATTATAAAAAAAAAAATGGTGGCTAGCATTCGGTTGTCTCTGATCAAATCTTGACCAAAAGTAATAAGTTTCTGCTCATCCACATAGTTGCCATTTCCTGAAGGTGTGGTGAAAATTCGTCCATAACACCAAGATATTTTGGCCACACACACACACACACACACACACATCTCGCAAAGTTATGGACTAATTTTCGCCAAGCCTTCAGGAAATAGCAACTATGTGGAAGTGCAGGAGCCTATTGCTTTTGGTAAGGATTTGATCAAAGCCGACCAAATAACAACCACCATATACAGTATATACAGTATTTTTTTTTAATGGAAATGCCTTTTGCGAAACGTGGTGACTGAGTTCCGAAGATTTTTGTGATCTTTCTTCAAATTTGGAACTTGTCTTATTCAACAATATATTTTGGCAGTCGATTAGTGTTTGATCCCAGAATGCTTTTGTTTCATTCAGTCTTTTGTAGTAATCTGGCAAAAATTGATGTTCTCAGCTAACTAATTTTAAGATGCTGCATACCCGGGTTGTATTTTGGGCGCTTTAAAATGCTCTCTAGTTCCTCTTCCTGTGCGATTTATTTTGCACGCTGCACCATAGTATTCTCTGTTGTATTTGCTATAAATATTTCAATGACCGTTCTAACAATCTCTCTCTCTCTCTCTCTCTCTCTCTCTCTCTCTCTCTCTCTCTTTGCCAGTTGGTGGGGTAGAATAAAGAGAACCTTCCACTTCTCTATCATTTTCTCACACACATGGCTTATATATGTACTTTAATTATTATTATTTTATTTTGTTCCCAATTGATACTCTCATTATGGGTCAAGAGGCCTCCCGATATATGTCCTTCCCATGTACTCCTCAGCGTGTATATATGTATTTATATATGTACGTATACATGTGTGTGAATGTGTGTTTGTGTGTGAATGTGTTTATGTGTGTATGTATTGAATATAAATAAATAAATAAACAAGCAATTAATAGATTACAAAGGTGTCGTGAAGAGAACGCAATATTCAAGATGTGTTACAAGGCTGTCTATCTCCTTGATTATATGAACCTAAATATTTATGCTTACACATGGCATTTTCAGGCCATAGTTCTGTATTCTTGTTGGATTAGTGGGCTAAGCCGCGTTCTTCCCTCTGCAATTTATTTTTACATATTTCTGCTACTTCTACCTTTATTGCTTCGCCTCGGCTGCTGGGATCCAGGGTTAGGCTATTCAGCCCAGACAGTTAAGGAACGAATGACCAGTCACTCTTCCTGAACTGGGCGTATTAACCCATTGGACTGCCAGGTATCATTTTGATGGTTATAGAATTGCCTTCCAACGTCGTTTATTTTTTTTAATAACTCAAAATTATCGAGCGAATGAGCTAGAACTCTACAGAACATATAATAGAGTGGTAGGGCTAGGCACCAAAACTGTGTTATATCGTAAACTATTAAAGCTCTAGTAGATCGATGCACATATATGAAAAATTTATGAAAAAGGTATAACATTTGTCACCAAAGTGACTCTTCTCATAATTTGCCACCATATCACTAAAACGGGGGCTGAGCAGCCAAGGTGTGATATCTCGTATATTCTTAAAGTTACAGCGGATGTACACACATTGTTGGAAAGTTTGTGAAAAAGTAATGAGTTCCCCAACTGAATCTTTATATAGTACGTTACCATTTTGCTGAGAAAAGCAAAACATTGACAAAATGTGCACCTAAACTTGGTTATCTTTATTAAAGTTACAGGAAATATTACCATATAGTTGGAATACGTCTGGAATACCAATTGTAGGCGTTACTTAAGGGACTTTTGTTAAGAAAAGTCATGAGTTTTCACACTACAATAAGAAAGTTGAATCTCGGGAATCGTTAAAGCCAGTGTGAACCTACACTCATCGCTGGCTAGCTTATGGAAATGTCACAGGTGTTACTTAAGTACTCTAGTAAGTGGTGACGTCCACCATACACTCGATGTAGTTCTGTCTTTGGGTGTCTCTGCACTGAGTGACAAGCCAAACAATTGCCTGTAAACCAAGAAACTATTTATTGCCTTGGTGGGGAAACGTATAGTTAAAAGACGCCTGATGTTTCAGTGGGTTAAGCGCTCCAACCGAAGTGAGGGCGTAAGAATTTATACCCAAATGTTGATTTGAATTTACGAAGCATATAATTCCATTCAGTGGCTATTGAGGTTGGTCAGTTTTGCCTATACGTGGGGACCGTGAATCCTAACGCTGTGCTCCTACGCTCCTGATGGAAGAAAAAAGGACTGAATGGTGGATGGATAGTTATTTAAGTTGTCTTCTCAAAAATCCAATGTGTGCAATACTTTCAGGCAAGTGATATGGCTCAATTCTCCTTCTTTTAGCTAAAATAACATTAACAAGATTGCTCGCTCGAATAGTTTGCACATTTTGAAGTGGCAACCTCATTAAGTAAATACTCTGTGTGGTATTGGTATTTCTATTACCGAAATAATTTGTACCAATTATATACGGGGATATTAAGGCACACACAAGGCAGTAAATTCATGACCAGGGCGAACCAATATTCGGTGTGTGTGTGTGTGTGTGGGTGGGTGGGTGGGTGTGAGTGTGGGTGGGTGTGAGTGTGGGTGGGTGAGTGGGTGGGTGGCTGGGTGTGAGTGGGTGTGTGTATCTCTTTACGTCAATTTGTGTATTTCCCTGTGTGCCTGTACGTACGTATGTAGGTTTGCTTTAGTGTGGTTCTTTGTGTATCTTGATGTGTCTGTGTAGGTTTCCTTGTACGGTTGTTTATTTTGTATGTCTGTCAGTACTTCTGTGTAATGCTGTATGTGTGTATGTGTGTCACTGTGTTCGTTTGACTGTGTTTGCATGCCTTTCAGTGTGTGTGTGAGGGGGGGGGGGGGCGCGCCCACCCCAGTGTACCTCTCTGTCTTTGGAGTCTAACCTCTGACCTGCTCAGGTGATGGCACACTTTTCGGAGCTCTTCCCAAGTCCGGCGCGCTGGTGTAGCAATCGAGCTACTGCTCTCCCGCTCTCGCTATACCGATCGAATAACTCTCCTGCACTGGGGGTGACTAGTCTTTGGTTTTGTGGCTTTGTCACACTATACTTAGTGTGGCAGAAGCTAAGACGAATGAACAGCTGGCAACGGGAAAGGCGTATGAAGGAGAGGAACATTCAACGGTAAGGTTGGAGATGGCAGTATCGAATCGGGAGCTATTCATGGACGTCCCTTGCAGGATGGCTGGCGCTAAGGATATTATGACCTGCACGATGGCTGGTGCTGAGGATAATATGACCTGCACGATGGCTGGTGCTGAGGATTGCATGACACTGGTGGAAGGGAAAGAGAAAAATGAAAAATGATGGAAAACTGAAATAAAAAAGACATGAGCAGCGAGGAAGATAATTTTATTGAGAAAAGACAGCGAGGAGCGCAATCTGCTGAGGATACTACGGCAGGAGAGAGTAGTGCGATGCTTCAATAAAGAAACTGCGCAACGGAGAGGAGGCGCCTTTACTTCCCAAATGCGTGTAAGCTGACACTATCGGAGAAGAGGTTATGGTCAGCGAAATCATCACAGGAAAACCGTGCGTATGAGCGTGTTCTGAAGGAAGGGATGAATAGACCATTCATCAGGGTTGCTGGAGTGGAGGCAGTAAGGATACTTGGAGGTTCCAGAGGAGAACGGAACCTATACAAAGGTGTTCCTTGCTCCCTATGATACTGCAGTTGACCCGGACTTACTCCTGGAAGATAACCGTGTGGTATCAGCCAAAAAGCACATTGCCAGGGGTGAGGTTAGAAACAGTGTTGTGGCCCTGGGGAAAGTATCAGTGCCTGACAAACTGTACGTCTTGAGAAATGTCTACCGCAAAGCAAAAAAATATATTGATGAACCTATCATTTGCTTCAACTGCAGCGGATGGGGGCACAAGGCATAGTGATGTACAGTACCTTCCAGGCTTGCTGTCGGTACTGTGGGAAAAAACGAGAAAAACACGGCTCCAGAGAGTGCTGGGACGAAATAAAAGCCAGAGAAAGAGTTCAGTCCTATTGCTGTAACTGCGGGAAGGAGCAAAATCCATGGTCCAGGCAGTGTGAGAAAAGACTCCAGCACAAATTTGGATTCTCGAGCGAGGAAAGACATTACGTGGATGCCCCGGCACCACAATACAGTGCGTGGGTGAGGCAAATTGGCTGGGAAGGCAGAACGGGACGGGTGGTGGTAGAGGTGATGGTGGTGGTAGTGGTGGGGACCGGGCAGGCCCCATGGGAGCAGATCAGCCTCCAAGCTTCCCACCCACCTTCATCGCCATCATACAGGAAATCAAGATGCTGTGTGATAAAGTAGAAAAGTCTGAGAAGAAATATGAGGAAATGAGCGAAAAATAAAGGCAAAGAAAATACTTTGAAAAAGAAAAAGTGACTAATGCAAAGGCAGTTGTAGAAAACAATGTAGTGACGTCTATCACAGTATTAACAGCAACTGCCGTTCATGATTCTCAGTGCGTGAATCACAAGAGTGAAGAAAATACTACAGAATCTGTGCTGTGACCAGTAAAAACGATGACATCGAAGTTTCTCCACGTTATCTCCTGGCCATGTGTGAGGGGATGGGAAAAGCGGAGAAAGAAATCATCGGTACACACAACCAAAACAGTAAACTGACCAAGGGTTCAGTACGTAAAGATTTAGTGTTTTGGGTAGTACAGTGGGGAAATCAATAGAATTCAAATGATCTCAACAAAACTGAAAATATTGTCCTGGAACGTTAATGGGATTAAAAACCGATGCATAGATGCTCACTGTAATGCTTTTGAACATGATGTGGACATTATAGCACTGAAGTACTGTATAATTATCAGTGTTTATAGCACTTCAGTATAATTATCTGTGTCTTTACTTAGCAAGTAACAATGGCAATAGGGGCACATCAGTGCATATAAAAAAAAAATTATACCAACAGAATTTTTTGAACCACCTGAAAAATGTCAAGGCACTGAATATATAGGCATTAAAGTAAAACTACAGGAAGGATGTATTAATGTTGTAATTTGCATCTAAGCAGTAACTCGTTGGACGTCCAAAAACCTACCAGGTTGCATATTCATGGGTCCCACTCTCGTAGTGGGAGATCTTAAAACTAGACACCGTACTGTAGGAAGTGCAGGAAGTCGAAACAAAAATGAGGATAATTTGGTACAGTTTTAGAGAGACCATAATGATGCTACTTTGTTCGGTGAAGGATCGCCAACACATGTACTTGGGAACAGATTAGATTACACTTGTCGTCTTCACCCTTCTGATCTGACTGGCTCATGCTCTGTTGTGCAACACTTATTAAGTGATCACATTGCCCTACATGACGAAATTCCCATTTGCAAAATCCCATACCAAATGAATAGACAATGAATATCACTACATAAATGTAAGGTTGATTACTTCCGTAATGGAATAGAACAGTGGTATGAGAGTTACGAGCCTCATGGAGTAAATGAATTTTATGATTTGGTTGCAGAGATACAGGCCTTATTAAGTGTAAATATCCCTTCTACATATAATAAAGCTCATGGTCACAGGAAATCACAATATGACAAAGACAAAAGACTGATAGAGTGCAATACAACATTAAAGCATACTTGCAGACATTGTTAAGGTCTGGAAAGAGTAAGGAAGCAAGAATAGTCATGCTAGAAGTCGCTAGAACATGCAGTCAGGTAAGGCAGGAGGCGAGGACGAGTTACTGGCAAGCCTTTATTCAGAATATTTGTATATGTGTCAAGGACATATGGCGCCATGTTAATAAAGTGAGAGAACGGGAAGAGAGAACTGGAAAGCCAGAAATATTAGCTAATGACCTGGTAGAAAAATAGTCACCGGCAGCCAGTTTCTATTCCCTCCCTTCTGATGTAAGGGACTAGGTGTATTGTCCTAAGCCATTACGAACTGTTTTGATAAGAATTAATCAGTGCCATTAAGACTGGAAAGTTCACAGCCTCAGGAGGTGATGGGATAGCATACGATATTTTTAATTGCTTGGCCACATTTGAAAATAGTCCACGGCTGGACTTGTTCAACATACGCTTCACAGAAGGGGTATTGCCCGGTAAATGGAAGGAGATTGTTATCATCCCAGTTCCGAAAGGCAACTCTAGGTATAGATGGAGGGGACAATACTCAGTAGGTTCAGAAAAGGCAAAGGTACATCTGTGTAATCAAATGTATCTCATATGCAAATGTAAAATGTAGACTTAGTGTAGTGGCATAGTTCTGGGTGTGGTATGGGTTGGTGTGAGCTGGTGTTGTGGGTGTGGTCTTGAGCTTGGGTATTGTTGTAAATATAGTCTGTGCAGTTCGGTATTGGCCGTTGACTCTTTTGTTTGAGTTTGGTCTTGGTTGATGTTCATAGTGTGAGCGTGATTTTGATATTGGTGGGACTAGGTCGAGCATTTGTACGAATGTGATTAACTTTCATTCATATGGACCAGCCGTTCCCAGTGAAGGCGTAATAACCGAGGAAGTTTAGGTAGGGATTAACAATCGCGAATGACTTCCTTCATACTCTGATCTAAATATTTAAGTGACAATGTTAATAGCGCTCCTCTTTTTTACTATGTAGTGGTGAACTGAGAGATGTCGGAGTTATGATTGTTGATGATAGTAGTTGGTGAAGCGTGAAATTTATGGTACTGGGGTCGTATTGCAAGTCACTGTAAGGCCATAAACCAGCGTGACGATAAATTGTTCTGATTTCCATTCGTTTTGGCTTCGTTATGATTAAAGTTCCTGTACGCCATTTATAAAAATTTTAATCATCGTAAGTAATTTTTCTATGTATGTCGAGTGCAAACGTATTATTTGTATTCTTTAGAAATCTTAGAAGAGACATGAGTATTGCAAGTAATCAGTTAAAGTTTTAGCCAATTCCCAATGCTGTGATAGAAGGTTATATAAGGCCTGGAGCAACACGAAACCGCCAGATTGTCACTGCTCTTCCTATCGTTTGCAGGTT
>JAGKTI010041909.1:0-10181 GCA_018397915.1 Birgus latro
AACTAGGGGGAGGTGTATCTAGGAGTGGGGGACAGATACAACATACAGGAAGGGACATGATGCATCCTACTCATCTTAACTCCTATTAATAGTGAAAAGACAATAAAATGTACTACAGGAACCCCCTCACAACACCTACCTAAGGGCAGCAGAGTAGTCTTGTTTATCCTGTGTGAGTATAGCGAGGTGGTGTGAATGGAGGCCGTGTGAGGCAGAAAGGGTGAGGGCATGGTCCAGGTAGCCTGCTGCCCGACATACACGTACCCCAGCCTCCACATCACAGTCCACACTTCCACCCTTGTTCTGCAGGGGAATGGAGAAAGATTAGCATGAAAGGGTGTAGAGAGCAAGATGTGAGAGGGAGAGCAGTGGGAGCAGAGAGAAGTTAGAGAGAATAGGAAGAGGGAAAGGAGGTAGTGCGGTGGTGCATGTACTGAGAGAAAATAGGGTGTGAGGGGAAAAGAGAATGTGAGGGAATGTAAATAGCAGTGGTGTAAGACAGAAAGTGTGTGGGAATGGTCCATGTAACCTGCAGCCCAAAATAAACGTACTCCAAACTCTACATCCCAGTCCACACCTTCACCTTTTATCTGTGGGTGAAGAGAAGGTAAAGTGGGAGGGTGGGGAGAGACAGAGAGGGGGGAGTTAAAGGGAAAAGGAGATTGTGGAGAGAGGGAGAGGTTGGCAAGGGAGAGAGTAAGCAGTGAGAGATACTGCAGGAGTGTATGTATGCAGGTATGGTACTGTACGGAGAAAGAAAAGAGTGTGATGCTGACCAGTGTGAAGGACAGAAATTGGGAGCAGATATGAGTATAGGAAAATAGGGCAGAAAAAAGGGTGTGAGGGAGGTTGAGTCCACTGCCCCCACCCCCACACTCACACACACAATTTGGCCTAAACATCACCACCATCACCACTAATGCTTTCCTCCATCTCTGTGGTGAAAGGAGGTTATATAAGGGTGTGTGGAAGTGGGGTACAGCACGATGAGAGATGTGGATGTGCTTTTTCTGCTACCTGATCAACTGCAAATATCTGATTCACACATAACCTGCCACTCCAAGTACCATCCTGTTCATTGCTCACCACACATGCTGATGTCTTCCTGATCTCCTCTAACACTATTCTGTCATATACCTTTCCTACAGCACACAGCACATTTATTGTAAGATAAATCTCGCACTCTCTACAGTCACCTAATATTCGGTACAAAAGGTATGGCTACAACCTTCTTCCACTCCACTAAACTTGACTGCAGAACATTCTATCTACCTAAAGCTAGATGCCTTAACCCCTCAAATCCAGGGCGATGCCTTATTTAGTTTATTCTTGACTCTACCAGACAATATTATTAGGAAAAAAATCCTGTAATTATGAAATTTATTAAGCATGTATCTAACCCTTCCAGACTGAAAAGCCTATTCTAAACTGAATACAGCTGTCAAAAAAGAAAAAAAAAAAAAAAAAAGAGGGCATCCTCAAACTCAAAAAGGTTAATCCTGGAAGGGGTGGCAACAAATGAACTGGCTCCATGTCACCCCTGTCCTTCACCACCAAGCTGCCATCTCTCCAAGTCACATCTTCCTCTCTCTCATACAGGACACAGCCCACCGTAATAAACTGGTGCAGCTGTGCGGTGTCCCTAAGGCGGGTATAACAGTTCAGCAGCAGTGAAGTGTGGTCAGAGCTGGCCCAGCCCCCGCGGTGAAGACCCTCCAGGTAGCTTGTCAGAAGATGGATGTGTTGTGTGTCCAGGTACTGAAACAAAATGAGTTGTGTGTCACTGTTACCTATCATCTTCATTATCATCACTTCATATCACTCGTACCGTTTTGTACTGTGTCGTTTATAAAGATTCAAATATGCTTGCATGCATCGGTCTTAGTCATCTAATGGTGACTCTTACTCAACTTGTATCACTAATCTCAGCATTATCATCACCAGCATTATCATCAATTTCATCAACAGCACTGTCCCCAGTACTGTACCTCTATTGCAAGTAGCCTTGCACCACCTACTGCACTGGAGTGCACGAGGGTTGTACCAGGAGCTTCCCATTTTCCTTAATTATGTCCCTTCATTTAAAAAGTCTCTATCATCCCACCCCTTTGAACAATGGAAATTGGCTCTTGCTGATGATAATGATGATAAATTATTAATTTCTGAGATACTGCAGTAATGAAGAAGAGTATAGTGCAGTACACCAATACTTATTAATACAATATTTGGATTCTCAGTCTGCCTTTTCATTATTCTTCCCAAACACCACAACTTATTAGCTCTCTCTCTCTCTCTCCACTCACCTTCCTGATGACATACGAAGGCTCAAGGTGTGGCAGCGTGCTAAGGTACTGGTCCATGGCAGCTGCGTGGTTACCCTTTGAGTATAACCAGTCACCATACTGACGCAGGATTTCGGCAACCTCCTCGGGGTCACAGCACTGAGTCTTGGCAAGGCTGGAAGTCAGTAGATCATGAACAAATTGCCTCCACATTGCCCTGTCCTCCACCATCAGATAGCCCTTTCTCCAACCCACTGCACTCTTACATACCTCACCACTCCATCCTTATATCTCATCCTCATTTCCCTTTTCCCCATCTCTTCATCCACCTCACCCACTTACACTTTCCTAATCAATTCTTCTTCACTTTTTCCACATGGCCGAACCATCTAAGAATGCTCCTTCTAACACTTTCAAGCAGATTCACAGTGACAGAGCACTGTTGCTCTCCATGTAACTTCACATGTCTCAGATAACTCATTTTTGCTTTTCTCACTATTAACCTGTTCTCTCAGCAAAGTCTAAGCTTCAGTTCTATTTAGTACTGTGAGGATCGTAACACTGTCAAATGTAAGGTAACACCATATATTACCAAGAATGAAATTTTTGTTCTTTCTGATACTATATGTACTGGTAAACACAATACAGTATTTCCTGTCTGTTCTTTCTTTTGGACTCATTCCCTGCCCCAATTTCTTCTCACCCTCCCATACCCCTTCCTCCTCTATTTCTCTCACTCTCCAGTACCCCTCCCCCTCTCTCTCCCCTCACCTTATAGCTGTATCAAACTGGTTCTTCCTAAACAGCAGCTGGAACTTCATATGCAGGTCCTTCTCAGCCAGATGGATAAGTGCTGGTGCAGGATGGGATGTGATGAGGTACAGGCCACCCCATTCCCCCACCACCCCGGCCAGCCCACGAACCTTGGTACTCAAGGCCACAAGCTTGTTTGTCAGATCGTAGATGGTGATGGAGCGTTCTGTGCCCCTGTGGTGAAGAATGAGTTAACTGTTTATTTGTTTCTATTGTGATATCAAATATAACCAGAATGTGTATAATGTGATGATCTATTCTGTGAACCTGTGCTGCAAATAGCTCAAAAATATGGTACCAAAGATACTCATGGAAAGTGAGTGAAGGAGATACTGCAACAGAGTTCCATCAATTTGCAGCATACTCAGGCAGCAGCAATAACATGTCCTGTAACTTCTTCAAAGATACAAGCAATTTATTATATTACGTATAAGAAATGAGAACTTGGACTCACACTTCTGTGCATTAATATTCACTTTGTTTAAGTCATAGGTCAGCAAATGAAGCCTGAAAGCTACTAGGTTTGGTGATACTGTACTGACAGTAGTTTCTGGTGGGCCAGGCTTACTGCTTATTCACTCAGAGTGAATGGATAGGCTTGTGGACATTTGCATTTGAGTAGAATATAATCCATATTAACTGGCATCCAAATAATGTGGTTTGCTATCCCATTTCAACATAAGGAAGATGGATGAAGCAAAAAGAAAGCTGATAGGCCAACATATACAGAACTACGTGTGTTCTTACAAGCATGGGCAGAGATTACCAAATATGTCTGTGACTGAAGTTGGCAATTCAAGAACCTGGCTTAATAATTACAAAAAATCAAGCACTAAGAAAATAATATTCTTCTCTGCTATACAGTTGATGTCCAATTAAATAAAGTCTTGGTTAAAAATTTGCCTGTTGTTCCATTGTGTCTATGTCACATTTAAGGCGGGTCTGTGACTTTCCTACAAGACACATCATTGCAAAGAAAATCATCGGTGGGTTGAGAAACATACCAAGCCTCTCTCAGCTCAGGAATATTAGCCACATTAGGAATATGAGAAGTAGCACATGTTAAATATTAGGCAAACTTGTACCCAACTATGCTTCAAACTTATAGCCATCTTCTCTCCCCTAAAATCTGGTCCTGATATTGAGATGAAGTCATGTGAATCACTGGACACACAAACAAATGTACTCTCACTCATTAGCCATGGCACCTCTTGGCCTCTGAACCATCCCATCACAATACAGTCACTCACAACCACGTATCACCCCAACACTTAACACCTATACTAACATCACATCTATTCTGCTTAATCTTTCTACCACACTGACAATACAGTTAAGCTTCGGGCAGACTTTTGAACTGGACAAATTAAATACCACAACTGCCTTCAATAACCCTTCCAGTACAAGCGGTCTTCCTTAACTGAATGGAAACATCTTCAGGTGGTAAGAATGAAATAAACAATAGCTACATCACTTGACTGAAAGGTTTAATCAAGAGGCAGTGTCAAATAACAGACAAACAAATAATGTCTCACTCATTAGCTATGGTGCCTCTTTCACTAGCAGCCACAAGGAGGTATCCCCTGAACCATCCCACCACATTCTTGTTGCCCTCAAACACATAGCAAGACCCACGGCTGTCACTTGTGTAGCTGTAGATCGCCTGGTGGGGAGATAACACACAATCACTGTCATCATCTTCATCTTTAGCAGCAAGAATGACATCATCACCATCATCATTATTATTATTAATATTATTACTATTACCACCTCCATCTACGAAGGTGGAGGAGGCTGCATACTCACTTGTGTTTGCCTGTGTCTATTCATCCATTTGTGTACAAGAGATCTCAAAAAGTTATAATCAGACTTCAATGAAATCTGGTGGATAGAGGTGCACTGGGTAGCAAAGAGTTGCTTATATTTTGAGGAGGATCTGAATCTGGATGCAGGAATAAACAACAGAATTTACTGATGTTAGCAGAGGTATGCCATCTCCATGACTGTGTAACTGGGCAGACTAAGACGATAGAATTAATTACCTCCGCCAACAATGTTGGACGAAGGTTAGTTTATAAATCATGAATTGTATTGGTGCTGGAGAAGGTGTGCATTCTGAGCGTTTTCTGAAAAGTTAACATCATCATCATCATCTTTAATCAATTTTACAACAAAGTGAGTAGGATTCAAAAAACGGAAAAGGCAAATGCCAAAGGAAATGTTATCCACTGTAACAGGAATACAGCATGAGCAATCCTTTCGTTAATGCAGATTTTCAAATTGTTTATGTATGTTCTGAATAAAGTAATAATATCTGCTCAACAGTCTCAAGAGAATTCTGTCATCTGGAGTATTCCTAAGTAATTTTAAGTATATCCAAAAAGTGTGTCCAAAAAAAAAGCTTAAGTACTTGTAACGTATATCCTCAAGCTGTGTCATACTAAAGTGAATTATCCATATCTGAATAAGCAGAATTCATTTCATTTCCAAAAGTACACAAAATTCTCTGTCAGAGGTTTAATATGGATATCTGATACTCTGGGTTGTGTTTTAGAAGGATACATTGACTGTTGAGGAAGATCTATATACACCATGGTCCAGAATGTATAATTTACCTCCTCCACTGCAGCAGGCGGCCTCCCTTGTGTTGCAGGGCTGGTTCAGTCAGCATTATCACTGTCCGCTCTACCCTGAATGTTTCACAAAAAATGGACAATGCACACCCATTGCCACTCCCTCACCCATAGCAGCAGACTGAGCCATCCCCACAACACACAAGATATGTCAAGTGTTACTAGTGAGGCATTATTTACAGACTACCCTGTATATACAAAAAATAAATAAATAAATAAATAAATAAATAAAATAGAAATAAAATAAAATAAATAAATCCATCCATCCATCATCCAATCGTATGTCGCCCCATGAGGAGTGTAGGAACCCGGGGCTAGGCAAGTTGGTCCTGACATTTAAGATGAGTGACAAATAAATCCATCCATCATCCAATCCTACGTCGCCCCACAGAGAAGCGCAGCAGCCCAGGGCCGGGCAAGTTGGTCCTGACATTTAAGATGACCAGCCTCACTCATCCCTGAGTGGCATTACGTGAGCAATAAACCCCAATCACCCCTTGGATATAAACCTTCACCAGCTCAATCCGACTGGAGCGCCTTAATTACCCACTAAACCACTAGGGGCCAAAATTTGGTTATATGGTTACCACCCAGCATAGTAAATGGTTTCCTGGTGTACAGGAAACCATTTGGCTTGTCACTCAGTGTAGAGTCACCTACAGGCAGAAGGAAGAGGAAAGAACAAAGGAAAGAGACAGAAGAGGGAGTGTAAAGTCACCTGCAGGCAGAAAGATGAGGAAAGAATGAAGGAAAGAAAGACAGAAGAGGATGGAAGGGAAGA
Organism: Birgus latro; assembly: GCA_018397915.1. Taxonomy (NCBI): domain Eukaryota; kingdom Metazoa; phylum Arthropoda; class Malacostraca; order Decapoda; family Coenobitidae; genus Birgus; species Birgus latro. The sequence continues at coordinate 6,510 of JAGKTI010041909.1, forward strand.
AGGATGGAGGAGAGGAAAGAGGAGACACCCAAGAGCAGCACTACATCGAGTGAGTCGCATAAATAAATAAAGGGTGCTTACATCTGGTCTGGCAACAAGAAAGTGGTGGTCATGACGTCCATCAGCAAGTGTGGCACAGCCAGGTGCACACCCCAGGGCATCCAGCTCCACCTGAAGCAGAATACATACATCACTTTATATACATCTACACATTTACTTTATCTTCATTCTTCTAGGCTCACCTTGCACTCTATACTCTGTTCTCTTTAATCTGGACTAAAATTGCCATCTCTCCATCTTGAATGCTCAGCTGTAAGAAGAGGTAAACACTAGAATACGATGCTATACTCTATTCACTTTATATGCAAGAATTCAGCTTCACAGGCAGTACAATACACATAACTCTACCATACACACACCTCTATTTTCTCTCTCTCTCTCTTTAAGCTATACTCTCATCAACTCAGGAAGCACTCTAGCAACTTCTTGAAGATCTATCTTGCATTATTACAGCATACCACTCTCTTTTATGCTGCTTACATCATTTCAGTATAAACACGGGAGCACAGTGACATTACAAAAAGAAAATATTACACTGAACTGTAATATGCTATGGACATACTTAACTACCCATATTTTATTCAAGCATGTACCTGACAATTAGGTTTTGGTGCAAGAAATTCCAGCTGTTTATGGGTTATGTGAAAATAGTTAACTCATCAGGAATTTAACAATGAAACAAGCACATGATAATATATAAAATACCAGCAAACCTACTATGACTCACTACAAATTTAGACAGTTGATGCCTTCTAGTGTTAAATATAATTCTGTTAAAATTTAAGATGATATAGTAATCTCTCACACTGGGACACTAACTTCACCTCAATGGCAGGTTTTACGAACATACCTATCCACCAGTTTAACTTAGGGTTACTTTTTACTCCAACTTGCTTCATTTTTTCTATCTATCTATCTACTGCCAGACGCCTTGATCCCGAACAGGGTGGCCACAAACAAATCACCTCCATGTCACTCTGTCCCCTGCCATTTCACTACCACGCTCCCAACTCACACCCCCCTCCTTCATATACCTCTCCACTCCATCCCTCCATCTCATCCTCGGGATCCCCCTGCCTCTCGCCCCCTCCACCTCACTCACATACACTCTCCTCGTCAGTCTTTCACTCTCCACATGCCCAAACCACCTTAACGTGTTTCTCCTAACGCTTCCCATCACGTCCTTAACCACACCACAACGCTCCTTCACTTCATTTTTTACAAGTAATTCTTCTAGTTTATGTAAAAATAAATAAATAAATAAATAGGCCTATGCTGTTTCTGCCTGGACCAGCTATATTAAAGGATCCCAATTCCTATGTCTTCATTTTATGTCCAATTTTTCCACATTTCAGTTGCAACTGTTTCTGTTCACCCATTCACATCCCCAGAGATTCTTCTCCTATTTTTTTCAATATATTATTCAAAAGTAATTTTAACTTCAACCAATCTCACTCGCTTATTAACATTCCTAAAATTCCTGCTTCAGTTTGTGATCAATGTTTTCATATTTTCAGTTTCACTCAGTCCCAACCATTCCTTCATTCACAGTCTTCAAAATTCATTACTCTTCTTTTTATGCCAACATTCACATTCCTTCAAATATCTGTCATAATACAGGTTTTTCCTTAATATTATCAACTTTGTCCATTCCCACCCATCCATTAATATCCTCCCAAAATTACAGTAACATACTGTAGTCTCCTTGTCACGGAGAGCAGCATTGATGCAGTATGTGTGTGTGTGGGTGGTGAGGAAGAGGTGTGTGGCACGTGGTGTGTGGCGCAGGTGCAGTGATGTCACCCCACTCGACACTGTCACCACAACTTTCGGCTTGCTGCCTCGGTCTCGGCTCACCTCACCTGGGGGAATGTATTAATGTTACTTTAAATTCTCTATTATAACAAGCTCCTCTAAAGTTGAATTAAATCATTTGGTTATGCAACATATAATTTTTCTTTTCTCTCTCTCACTCTCACAAATGCACTGTACCACTCTGTTCTTACACAACACAGTCTTCCACTGCCTTCTCTCACAAATGTACTGTACAACTTTGTCCTTCCATGCCTCATACGCTCTTCCTATTCTATCTCTTTATTACCAATGTTCTGTTCCAGTAATTTTCACACTCCACATACAGGCATCCTTCCTTCCTTTCTTCTCTCTCTCTCTCCCTCATGCATACAAGCATACCTGAACACATAAGCACACACACACACACATGCAGGCATGAACTCCTACCTTATATCTCGACCATACCTCTATATAGCATAATAGCACCATCTGAGAAGCCTAGAGCCAGGAGAGACAAGTTGGGATGCACTGCAAGTGCGGTGACCTTTGGCACTTTAGCTGCCCCGCCCTGCTTGGCCTGATTCTGGGAGGAGGGGCGGGGATCGGGGCGAATGGTGCGCAGGAGGCGGGGCTGGCTCGGGGTCCCATCATCACTCTTGTCAGGGGCCCACACTTTCACCTCAGAGGCCTCATTTTCTTCACCATCCTGCAAGGGAATTTTAGGGGGTACGCAGGAAGTCCTCATTAATTTGTAAGTTGTTTTATAGTTTACTCCATGCTACAGTCAGCTTGCTTTCATCTCATGAGACTGGGGCACTGCTACAACATGAATACTGTACTAAGTGGTAGCTGGGTAAAAGATGATGGGTCTTGGTTATGAGGAAGGAATGGGTCTCCTTGGTTACTAGTCAAATTTATCCTCAAGTCTCATTACACCTGGCCATCATTTGAGCTGAAAGGCATTAGGGATCTTAGTCAAACGAAAACACACCATCCATCCATCCATCATCCAGTCCTATGTCGCCCAGTGAGGAACATAGGAACCCAGGGCTAGGCAAGCTGGTCCTGACATTTAAGATGAGAAAACACACCAACTATAAAATTACACTCATCCAGGTGTCTGTACTCTTTCATACCTGATTATATATATTACTCCCACCCTCCAACTCCACTACCATACAACTCTAGATTCTTATTTGGAGTCAGCTACTGTTTTGGGTGAGGAAGCATGGGTTACTGTGGAAGGGTGTGAGCTGTGGATAAGTATTGTATACAGTAATTCTGATCTGAAATGGACAACAGCTATCTGATTTCCTTTTTCTTTGCTAGCAGGTTTGAAAAAAAAAGAAGTGCTTAATGAAGTTCTACTGTTACCGATAAAGATGATTTGGTGGTCTCTCTCTCTCTCTCTCTCATTTTAAGACAATTATTTACTTGTACAGAAAATTCCCCCACCTCTCTCTCTCTCTCTCTCTCTCTCTCTCTTTCTCATACACAATATGCACAACTTAAGTAGAGGTACTTACTGTATGGAAGGATATATACAGTATAATCCACTGTCTCTCTCCATACATACATCAGTAAATTTATATACTGTACTGTAATTCTCTGTCTATCTCTGTTTGTTGGTCTGTTTGTCTGTCTGTCTGTGTGTCTCTTACCGCTACAGTGACGAGTATTGCTGCATTGTCGAGAGCCGTGATTGAGGTGAGGGGGTGGGGGGAGTGGGCACTGAAGGACGAGAGACGCAGCTGTCGAGTCATGGAGTGTACACAGCCGGCAGAGTCCCCCACATACACCCGCCCTCGGCCCCCACAT
>JAGKTI010041910.1:0-10181 GCA_018397915.1 Birgus latro
CTCAATGGTCGATTGAAACCACCGAAGAGGAACAGAAAAAAACAAAAAGAGAGAAGAGGCAAGGAGAAAGAGAAGAAAAATCTGGTAGAGAAAGATGAAAAGAAGTTACACACGACAAAAAAAAAAAAAAAAGGTGAGCAAGGTGAGCGAGCAAAAATGAGAGAAAAAAAGATTTGAAAAAAAAAGTGTGGGGAGAAACTGAGGAGAGCATTGAAGCGGTCAGAAAAAAGTCTGCTGAAAAAAGCGCGGAAAAAAACAGACAGAAGAGTAACAGAAGACGAGAAGAACAGACAGAAAAAGAAGCAAAAATAGTCTTGAGTATAACGGAGAAAACGCAGAAAAAGGACAAAATGAGGAAAATAAAGCAAATAGGCCCGAAGGAAAGCCAGTAGAAGAGAAACACGACAGACAAGAAGAAAACCGAAAAGATGTGTAGGACAAACAGACAGACAGACAGAGGAAGAAGAAGTAAAGAAGAGGGGGAGAAAAGTGAGAGTAAAAGTTTGCCCTGCCTTGCCTCCACCTGCCGTCTTCTCACCGCTCGATTGCAACTTGGGTAAAAAATGTGAAACAGTAAGTTCACAAATGCCTAATGGCTATTTGCCTCCAGAATTTCCTAACTTGTTTTGCCGGGACGGGGAGCAGATTTTGGCCAGGAAGAGGAGAACAAACTGGAGAACAAAACTGAAAGAAAGAAAGGAAGAAGACGAGGAAATTGAAAAAGGAGATTGAGAAGTGGAAAAAAGGCGAATGAGAGAAGTAGATAAGATGTAGGAGAGGAAATGGTAAAGCGAGAAGGGAGAAAGAATGTGGAAGAAGAGGTGTGAAAAAAATGAGAAAATGTAGAAATGGGGAGAAAAATGGAGAAAGGGAAAGAGAGGATAAAATAAGGTGAGAAAGCAGGATAATTAGCACAAAGTAGAGTAGGAGGAGGGAGGGTAAGCAGGATTAGGCGAGCAGGAACTAAGGAGGCTTAAAAAGAGGGCAGGAAAAAATATACCGAGAATAAAAGAAAACATTATAGTGGATAAAAAGAAAATATGTTGATTGCGTAAAGAAAAGAAGGGGAGGAAAATCAAAGAGAGAGAGAGAGAGAGAGAGAGAGAGAATCTTGATACCGGAAAGATATTTATGTGCAATGGTGAGATGAGAAAGATTTGCAAAGAAAATATACGGGAAACATAGTATATATACCGCACCTAGTCTCTCTCTCTCCCTCTCTGTCTCTATGCCTGAATAACTTTCTCTCTTCCTCTCTCTTTTCCTTGCTTCCTTACTTCCATGACCACACTGCTTTACGAATGTAAAAAAAAAAAAGTGCAGATATACATGCATGTATACATACAGACGTACATACATTAGAAGAAAAAAAAACTAGGATAAAGGAGACTGGAATACGACCAACATATATTTAGATCTTTAAAATAGTTACCAGTTATTGGTAGTTTGGCTGAAAATAATCGTAGCTTCAGGAAAGAATTATGAGCCTGAAAGCAAAAGTAATTATAATATAAAAATACGTATCGGTAGGTAGGTAGGTTGGTAGGTGGGCAGGTATAGTCAAGTAGGTAGGCAGCTCGGTAGGGCATCATATTTAGTACGGTGACGAAAATAAAAGGAATGAATAATCACTAGTTTTAATTACCGGTAAGCTCTTGGCAGTGCTAGCATAATTTACATAATTCTTTATTACTGCGAGGCAGACTAAGAAAAGAAAAAAGGTCCACGACACGAGAAAAAATTAAAGCGGGCATGCACAGGCGCACGCAAAAACGCGAGCGCGCACATACACACACACTCACATATATACACACACACACACACACACCTAACAGCTAATTCCTCCTTTTCCCTCTTCTGTTCCACAGGAGCTGCTTGTAACATATGAGGGTGGTGGTGGTGAGGTCATAAATCAGTGTACAGTGAGTCATAAACCAACTTTAAAAAGGGAAAATCGTATTTCAAAGCTTCGGGGAAATAAAAATCAATGAGAGAGAGAGGGAGAGAGAGACCGGGGAGAAATTGGGAGGATGCAAAGAATGACAAACAGCTCAGAAAGTGAAAACAGCGAGGGAGACGGGAAAGTTAAAGGAACTGGAGGAACGTTGGAATCCGATGATATGAAAACTGGAAATCTATGAATTCCCCTTAATAAGAGGGCTAACTTTCCTTCAAATTTTTCACTTCTTTTTTTACAAGTGTACCAACAGCAAGGCCGTCGTTAATTTCATCGGTATAATGTAGCCCTGATTCAATGAGTGAATTCATTATCTGAGTGGCCGTTTGCAGCACAAAAATTTCGAAACTTCCAATGCCAAAAATCAAAAATGCACAAGATTTCAAATTCACAAAACTCAAAAATACAAAGATATCTCACACGAACAAAACCTATAATGTTAACTAAAAATACTGTATATCACGTACCTTGTCATATTCCTGCAGCCGTTGACCAGTGTTGATGGTCCACTCTCAGCCTCTCTTTGTCACTTTTATTTATCCTCCAAACTACCGGCTAGGATGTTGCTCATATTGTTAACATTAGACACGCATCACTATCACTTGCTATGCCGTTCCTCCACATTAGCTGTTAGTCTGATGGATGGACGCAACTTAGATGCTTGGAGAAAGTCACTGTGCACCCGTCTGTAAAAACACGAGGGACACATCTATACACCATCCACCCCGCACCGCCATACACCACGCACCTCTCCCACCATCACTTATTTCTTCACGGCTTTCTTTCTCTTCAGTTCCGTCAGGTTCCGCTCAAGTTTTCGTTCACGTCCATGAACACTTATCATCCTTGCACATTTCTACATCTCACTAACATTTACAACACGTATATTAATGTCACTAATTCAGTTCAAATGTACTTCCTTCCCTCTCTCGTCCATCTACACCGAAATCACCGAGTAACTAATATCTCGTGCACGACTCCCGAGTACCACCTCAGTATCAGTTGCTCCGCCCACGATTCCGGCGACGCCTATAGTCTCGACCCACTGCTTCATTTTCCACTTCTCTTCGTTCAGAGGTTAAGAGAGGTGCAATATAATTCTGGAGGACAACTTTCCTCTACGAAGTGATGTCATATGCATTAATTCCTGCCATACTAACAACAGCGCATGTTAGTTGCCATTTCATCATTTTTATAGTTCCCTCATTCTCAGCAGTACTGAAATTTCGCCACCAAAGCAACTCAGGTATCCTTCCTTCCATTAGCCTCCATTACTGTCTTTGATACTGTAGTAAATATTTCGAAGCCAGTTAAAAGCACCCTCCTGTATGAATTTGTAACGCATTACTGAGGAATCATTCGTAATGTTCGACCAGGTGTCCTAAGGCGTGGCAACACTTGCTCGTCACATGACTGACCAATGGAAACGAGTCACAGGGTTGCGTTTGAGGTTCACACTTGTTAACGCAGCATCTCTATCCCTGTGCTTTGTTTCCTCTCGTTTATCACATGCTTTCAGCAAGTGTGGCTGCGCCCTTAGAGTTTTCGATATTTCATATTTTATGTCGCCACGTCGGGGGAATTTCACTGGGAAGACGTTGCTACACGAAGTCTGAGAGCAGTATGTAGGCTTTACTGCGTATTCATCACACGGTTAAATTTTACTGGCATCTGGGAACCCATTAGGTTGCCATGGAACTCATGAAAGGAAATGGGAAATTCACCAACATAGACATAATTATAATAAATACTTCGCCACAATGGTTAAATCGGCCATTAGTCCCTTCAGTAGGATTACTTGTTTTACTTTAGTCAGATAATTTTTTTCCCACAATGTCGGCTTCAATCCCATGACGTTTTTTCTTATTCTGTTCGTTGTCATCAAACTATCTATTTAAATATAGGCCAGACCTCCAGTAATGAAGGGGTTAATGAGGACGATATCTAAACTCTTTCAGTTCGAAAAATCACCCATAAGCTAACTTCATTCGTCTGACTGTAGCAAGAATATACAACAAAGTAAGTCGTCGTATTGAAATTATTAATATTTCACCACATCCACCTCACTGCTTCTGTTGGCTAATATTCCAAAACCGAGAGAGGACTGGTGTATTATTCTACTCGGAGATGACTGACGACTAGGTGATATGATGAATTTGGGAAGAGAAATAGCAACATGACGTATCCCATTCTATCCGGTGACTTTTCCTTTCGTTGATTCTTGCTATCTCCAGAGGATTTTATTCGGATTTTGGGAGACCGCGGGTGGTGAAGGAGTAAATAAAGGCTCAGTAAAACTCGCACAACTAAGTTAACACCCAGCAACTCACGAACTCACACACCCAAAACCGTCAAGAACACTCTGAGACAATCGAACGCCATCAGACACACACAGGAACACTCAAGAACACTCGGAAACACCCAGGAACATCCAGAAACGCTCGAAAATACCCAGGAATACTAAAGAGCGGTCAGGAACACTCGGGAATGCCCAGGAATATCTAGAAACACTTGAGCAACCAGGAACGCCGAGAAACATCAAGGAACATCCAGGAACACTCAAGAATACCCGGAACACTCAGTAACATCCAGAAACTCTCAGAGAAATCATCCCCAACCAGGAACTTGGTAACACTCCAAAATACCCCAGGAACAACCACAACAACCAAAAGAAGCCCAGGAACATTCACTTAGAAACATCCATAGCAACGAGGAATACAGAGGAACATTCCCAAAACACCCGGAAACACTCAGAAGCACTCAGTAACGCTCAGAATCTCAGGAGCAGTCAGAAACAACCAGGAACAGACAGCAACATCCATTAATTCCCAGGAACACTGAGAACACCAGAGCACATTCAAAACATACAGGAACACTTTGGATTACTCAGTAGCACACCAGTACATTCAGGACATCAACATTATGAATTGCCTGCTCATAACTTCATAAAAACTCAACAGTTACAAAACTACAAGGCCAATTTGGGAGTTTCAGGGGCCCTAATATAAAAACGTTAAATCCTACGAGAGCGAAGCACCTCGTTCCTGAAAAACATTAATGAAGGACAGAAGGACAGGGCTGCTACTCCTCAGGGCCAGCGGTTGTCGCCGGGAACGGATTTGGTAGTACACGGCCGTATTCCTGACTCACTGGATCTGATAACGAAAATTCTAGTTCATTCTTGCTACTTCCTGACGACTTCATTAAACTTAGGAGAGCCACCTGGGAGGGAAGGGATTGAATACCCGTTGTTTCTAACCCTCCAGTACATAGAGCTTTCTTGTACAGTACATGAATAGAATCGTAAGAAAGTACAGTATGAAGACAAAAAAAATATATAAGTGCATCCTCGAGCTGAAGGAGTCAAAACAAACAGCGCCAAATTGTGGACAAGCCCTTGGGTTTTACAGTAATTTCTGAAACACCTGATGGTGATACTGCATACCTGACCTTTATGTATCCTTGCTAATGCCGCTGTGTAAAAAGGAACACAGACTTACTTCGTTTAATAATTACAAGCGTTCCATAATTCTTCGTTAAAAATTACTGGTGGCCATACACTTTCGTGCAATCAGTTTTATTACTGCGACTAATAATGTGCTATCCGATCCAGCAAAGTCTTCATAATTGGGATAAGCCAAACCCTTTCCAGAGGGGAGTGCATGGCTTAAGCTGCACCGACACTCAGTAGCATCCAGTACCACTCGGTAACACAACACTCGGTAACTCAGAACACTCAGTAATACTCATACCACTGAGTAACATTCGGCAGCACTCAGTAACACTCAGGACACACAATGAAACTCAGGAACACTAACAACACTCAGAGAAATAACACTTGGAACTCTAACACCAAGAGCACTCCGTTAACACTCAGAAAGGGTAATGGTGGACTCAGAACACTCAGAAAAGTAACAGCAAGCTCAGAGCACTCAGATTTTCATCCACGGAGCAGTAAAGATGTACGGTAATCAGGACAGTAGTACTCAAAATAGTAACCCTCAAAAACATTTTCAACGCTTAATAACAATTGCAACATTCAGTAGCCAAACACTCAGAACATTTGTTGTGTAACTCAGTGAACACTCAGCACTCAGCAACACTCAGTCACACTCAGTAACATCGGAACACTCAGTAACACAGCGGAACACTCACTATCATTGTGGCGTGAAAGATGAGGGTTACCTTGTGGGTGTAAATAAAGGCAGAGGCGAAGATCAACGCTAAGCCGGCCAAATTGGATCAGGCAGATAACACCCAACCCAATAAACACCACGCCGTCCACACACCTACCAACATGAAGTCACACAAGCAGACTAAGGAAACGGATGTCAAAGGAGCAGTTAACGGAAATGGATGTCAGTTTCGATTATGTCATAATTGCAGATCACGAAAATGGATGTCAGCTTCATTGATATCAAAGGCGAAAACCACGAAAATTATTGTCAATTTTTAAAGTCAATTGGAGATCACACAAGCAAGCCAAGATTTCAGTTTCGTTGGTGTCAAAGGAGCAAATTACGAAAATGGATGTCAGCTCCGTTGATGTCATAAACATAATAAAAAAAAAGAAAAAACTGATTTTTCCGCACAAAAATAAATGAATAAATAATACAATCCCGCCACGTGTAGTCCAAGTCTGAGGATAAATTTGCGAAATATGACGTTCATTTAAGTTAAAAGTAGATATTATTGTACTTAAGCGTATATCAGTTTCGTGTAAGTCCGTTGCGAGAATATACGAAACTGATGTTAGTTTTATCGGAGTCGAAGGCAGGAATTGTTTATACGAATAACGAATAACAGTTTCTTGTGAGTCGGTGAAAAGTAGTAGTTGTTGTAGCCCAAGGTTCATCTAAAACGTGAACCAGGTGGAGTGTACTCTGAAGCTGCCCTCCTCCGGCAGTCCACCGTCCTCCGTTCGGGGCTAGGGAGGGAGTTGAGGGACATTTTTATACCCGGGTAGAGGAACCACTCAGTTGTATCGGTGCCACCACGTGAAGGCGCCCCTCTCCAGCACCAGTTGGAGAAAAATACAAATTTAGACGTCAGTTTTTTCGAGCTTTTGTAAGTCGTAAGTTTTTGCTCACCTTCCTACTCCTGGCTAGAGGAAGTCATAGCCAGGGTTTTCGACCGACCTTAAATCTGGGCTGAGAGTCTCGAACATATTTACGATCGATTCCTGTCGTAACTCAAAGATGCATTTGCAGGAAGGGCGAGGAGATTGTTGAATCAGTCTCGCTATTTCTGCATCAACAAATCTTATTTAGAAAAGGAAAGTTTGCTTGCCGATAACTGTATTCGGATGAAGCATAAGAAAATTTGAGCAGAAACTTCCCATGTCTCTTGTTCTTTCTGCAAGTCAAATTTTGAGCTATGAGAGGGGAGCTGGTCGTAAATATGTTTGTCCGTTTGGGTCTTGGTGTTCAGTGTTAAGGGAGTGGTTCGATGCATTGTTTGACTACATGAGGAACAGTTCGCGACGACATTTTTATTCGTGGAGTCTACAAAAGTTTCTGACTACAAAAAAAATAGGCCTTTGTTCGGTATGAAACTCTGACTCCGACTTTCTCAACCAAGGGTAAGGGCAGAGGGTAAGCAGGAAATATGGCTCACGAATGTATCCAGAGGAAGGTACTACTTTCATGTAAATCAGTCTCGTGTAAGCCATAGGGGAAAACTCTGAAACCAAGTGTCAGTCACGCAAAATCGGTGGCAGGAACAACTTACATGGATGTCAGTCACCTGCTTGTCAAAATAAAACTATGAAGTAGGTTGCCATGTTTTTCGAAGTCAAAATCGGGAGCTAAAAGTGTAATTTCGCTGGGATTACATGAGCAAAACTATAAGATGGAAGTCAATTTTTACAAAGTCGGAAGCGAGAAGCACGAATAGGGACATCAGTTTCATTGATATAACAGCAGAAATAAACAAAATAAATAAATAAAAGTAAAGTTCGTTGAAGACAAGCGAGAACTACGCATACGAATGGCAGCTTCCACGAACTCCGAGTGTTTCTGTGGATCAAAGGCGTCATTTGTCGTTCTCCTTACCTTTGAAGTGTTTGCAAGGATAACTGGAGCCTTGGTGTTTTGATCAGGGGATTAAGGCCTTCGCTACGAGGAAGTGTTATTTGTTGGTTTCATCTCCAGACGATTTTTGTTGTTGTTGTTGTCGTTGTTGTTGTTGTTGTTGTTGAGGAGGATGTCTTCTGTGTCTGTTGTTCTATCTCCAGACGATTTTATTCATTTGAGGTGTGTGTGTCTTTTCTGTTTGTTGTTCTATATTAAGACGATTATTATTTAGTTTTTGAGAGCGTCTGTTGTGTTTGTTATATCTCCAGACGATTTTATTCAACTGAGGAGGATTTATCGAACTGGAGGTTGAATAGGGCCTTCGTTAATCTTTTCACTACTAAAACTCTTCGTTAGTCTAGTGACAGTCTGTTTAAAAGGAAAGAGATGTTCTCGAGCTGAAGGGATTAATGACTCTTTCTCTCTGTACCTTGGAAATGTTTGAGGGAACACGATATTTCCTAGTGTTTTAATCATAGGCATTAGTTTGCTATTCACTTCATCATTTAACACTATCTTGGAAGTGTCTGAGGGATGATTGTGATTCTTTGTGCTTTGATCAAAGGAACAATTATGTGCGTCTCTTCTTTCTTTTTACTGTTTGAGAGCTGACTATGATTCTTGGCAGAATAACTGTAAGCACTACAGTTCTCATTTTTAATCTCTCCCTAAAAAGTAATAATAATCATCATCATCAGCCTGTCTCAGTTTTCGTCTGGGCCAAAAACCTCTTCCAAATTTCCCCACATTGTTTTATTGCTTATCAGCCCTTACATCCCAGCACGGCAGATCCATATATTTCATTCATCTCTGTGGTTCCCTGTTTGCCTCAACCTCCCTCTGACCTTCTCTGTGTTGTCAATCGTATTGGATTATTTTTGTGTTCTATATTCCGCAAAAAAACGTGATCTGATAATCGTATTTCACTTTTCTAACTATACTGTAGCATTTTGTAAGTCTACTCTCGTCTGTTTCCTTATTCAAGATAAGTTTGCTTGGTACAATTCCTGACCTAAGTATTTTGCCTCAGACTCACGTATCTAACTTCTGTCACATTCACATTTATCTCACACTCTCCGACTCTGCCTTTACCTCTGTCCTGTTTTCGTCTCTCTGTCTCACTCTGTCTTCCAGTTCCTACCTTTCTCGTGAATGCGTTTCGCACTCTCCTCTCCAGTGTTTCTCTTTCAAGCATATTTTCTGAACCTCTTTGCTCTTCATACATCACTTTCACCTTTTGTTTATACATCCTGTGCAAAAACAAACACTGATAATTTCTCTTTGGTTCCATCATGTAAGAATATAAGAAAATATATACCCTGCACAGAGATTATTTTACATTTTCTCATTTATAATTGCATCAGCTTTTGAGAGGCAGGTGTACACAAGGCATTAATCACTTCAGTATGGTTTCGTGTTTCTGCAGTTTATTCATACTGACACAATACGATTTCACTCAACTTCAAAATGATCTCCGGCATTAGAAGGGTTAATGAAGGCTGCCTAACCTCACTAGTTCGAAGAGTCTCTCCTAAGCTGAATATTTCAGAGGTAGCAGGAGAAAAGTAAAATATAGGTCATGAGATTTCAGCGTATCAACAAAGAACCTTTAGAGGTTGAATGGTAATTTTGAAAATCATGAGTGTTAATGCAGAATAAACCCATTATTAGTGAGCTGTGAGGCAATTTGCAGTGCACTCAGAGTAGTCGTCAGCACCTCAAATTGGCACAACAGGCAAAAAGATTAAATTCCTAGATAATGGGTGGGCGAATCAACAAGACAGGGAAAGAGTGGAAATTACTGTTATTGGCACGCTTTGTGCACGCAGATTGGTGCAAATATTTACATTCCAAGAGTTCATCGAGTCAAAGGGGAAGGGGAGGCGAGTGGTGGGGAGGATTGGGGAGGGGAGTGAAATGGAGGAGAGGGAAGAGGAAGGGAGGGGAGGGAGTATAGGGAAGGGAAAGGGTAGGAAAAGAGAAGAGAGAGGAAAGCGAATGGAATGGAGGGGAGGGGAAGTAAGGTACGGGAGAGGAAGTGAAAGAGGTTGAAGGAAGGGGAGAGGAGTGATGTATATGGTTTGGAAGGGGAAAGGAGCGATGGATATGGTATGAAAGGGGAAAGGAGTGAAGAATGTGGTAGGGACGGG
>JAGKTI010041911.1:0-10181 GCA_018397915.1 Birgus latro
AGGGTCCACAGGCCGTACTGGAGCGATTGGACATGTTAAGGTAATAAGATTATGATCGGAGGAGCCCAACGGAGAGAAAAGATGAACAGTGTAAGCAGAAGGATTAGTTGTTAGGAAAAGGTCAAGTATGTTGGAACTCTCTCCAAGGCGGTCAGGGATACGGGTAGGGTGCTGTACAAGCTGCTCTAGGTCATTATGGATAGAAAAGATGTAGGCTTGTTCACCAGGTGGATCAGTGAAAGGAGAGGAGAGCCAAATGTGGTGGTGAACATTGAATCTGAGAAAGGAGAAATGGATAGAATGTGTTCCATCATAGAAGTAAGATAGTCAAAGAATTTTTGATAGTCAGTAGAATTAGGAGATAAGTAAACAGCACAGATATATTTAGTCAGAGAATGACAGGAAAGCCAAAGCCAGAGAGTAGAGAATTCAGAAGAATCAAGTTCAGGAACACGAGAGCAAGATAGATCGTTGCGTACATATACGCAACAGCCACCTTTGGCTTTGAAACGAGAATAGAGAAAGTAGGAGGATACAGAAAAGGGTTTGCTGTCAGTTGCCTCAGACAGCTGAGTCTCAGTGAGAAAGAGAAGGTGAGGTTTAGAGAAGAGGTGGTGCTCGACAGCGTGAAAGTTAGAGGAAAGGCCGCGAATGTTACAGAAATGAAGAAGGAGTGAGTCAGACAGTGGTTCCAGGCAGCTCCGAGAGTCGTCACCGGGACAGGGGCGGATGGTGGGGGCATTTACGGTCCCCCCCCCCTGGGGACTCCGAGGCATGATTTTTGACGCCATTTTTTAGATAATTTTGAAAAGGAAGTGTATAGCGTGTATGTAGTTTGGTGTTGACAGTTAGGGAAACTTGTATTGGAGAGCATGCTGGTCTACTCTCTGTGTAACTGAGACACTGAAAAAGTTCAGTAAAGGAGGATGGTCAGGAACAAGTCCTGAGGGCTGATGAAACGGGAGCTCCAGCTCTCCCTGTCATCAGCTTTCCATTCCCCTTGGGAGTACTGCCCTGCTCGACTGGTGCTACAGTCATCTAGCGTGTGCGCCAGAGCAAGATACTACAGTTGAAAGTGGTGTCAGCAGTGATGAGAAGAACAATGTTGTCCAGGAGAAGCCTAATGACAATCCTCCGCAAGTGTTGAATGACTATCCACCAGATGACGATTTGGAAGATGGTGTGGTTCCAATTGATGAGCCTCCCACAGTTTCTGTTCCGATTAATCAGCCTCCCAAAGTTTCTGTTGGTCAACGTATAAAGGGAATACATTCAGAAATTGGAGATTTGGTGTCTGGAAGGATTATGAGTCGGGCAGGTAAAGCCACTGGAAAGTACAAACACTGCTATAATTTGAAGAGGGACTCTGACCTCAGCATTGATTGGATAGATTTGGAGAAGGATCTTAGCGAATGGGAAGTGGTTGATGATGATGCAGAAATGCTTGTTCTTTTCAACTCTGAGGACGTATTATGCGCTAAGGAAAATGAAATTACAAATTGGCAGAATAATGATGTGTATGAGGAAGTAGATGATATTGGGCAAGGTGCCATAACGGTTCGATGGGTTGTGACGGAAAAATTGAAAAATGGAAAGCCTATTGTTAAGGCCCGCTTAGTAGCCAGAGGATTTGAGGAAGACACAGTGGATCTCCAAAAAGACTCGCCTACTTGTTCAAAAGAAGCAGTGCGTTTTGCACTTTCTTTGGCCTCCACTAACTAGTGGGATTGCCACACTATGGACGTGAAAGCTGCCTGCTTGGAAGGTAACAACATTGAGAGAGTTGTCCATTTACGTCCTCCGCCTGAATATGCAAATGGTAAGTTATGGAGAATAAAGAAAACTGTTTACGGCCTTTGTGATGCTGCTAGGCATTGGTATCTGCACGTAAAAGATCAATTGTCAAGTCTCGGAGCTAAAGTGTCATCACTGGATTCAGCGCTGTTCTCTTTGAGCAATGGTGGCAAAGTCGAAGGTATTGTATGCATCTACGTCAACGACTTCCTTTGGGCTGGTACACATGAGTTCGAACAGGAAGTGATAAACCGTTTGAGTCAAATATTCCTCATCAGCAGTTCAGAATCAAAAGCCTTCAAATACGTTGGTCTCAATGTCATCTCCAACATCGATGGCAGCATAACGCTTGACCAATTCCAGTATGCTTAATCTTTGAAACCAGTCACGCTGAGTAAACATCGTGCAGCAGTAAAATCAGAGGAACTGTCCGAGTCTGAGAAAACGGAGTACCTAGCATTAATTGGGCAACTCAATTGGATTGCCACACACACTCGGCCAGATATTGCCTTTGGTGTGTGTGAGTTGAGTGTGACTAGCATCCGAGCTACTGTAGCGGATTTGCTTAGACTCAGTAAGGTGATCTCAAGGGTGAAGACTGACAACATGAAGCTATACATTCCAAGAATGGGGCTGATCGACGACTGTTATATGTAGAGTGTTTTTCGGATGCCTCATTTGCCAATCTTGTAGGCAATGGATCTCAGGGAGGGTTTTTGATCTTCCTACGAGATGCTAGTGAGGTAAGATGTCCTATATTCTGGCAGACAAGAAAGATCAGGAGGGTCGTCAAATGTATTTTATCTGCTGAGGCGTTGGCGCTGCTTGAATGTGCTGAGACTGCTGTATATCTTGCCAACATACTACGTGAGGTTTCTGGATGTGGAAAGATCAAAATAAAGTGTTTCATCGACAACAAGAGTTTGGTGGATGCCCTTTACTCCTGTAGGAGCGTAGAAGACAGGAGATTGCGTATTGATATTGCTGTATTATAAGACATGTTGGAGCGAGGGGAGATTGATGAAGTATCTTGGGTGGATACATCACAACAACTGGCTGATTGTCTCACCAAGAAAGGTGCCTCAACTGAGCGGCTGCGTGCAGCAGTCAGCTGTGACTAGAAAGTTTATAATACTTCAAGAGACATCACATATTGGTATGTGGCCACAGACTGGGTCTTGATAGTAATTAAACAAAAGTGTATGTATTGGATACATAGTGCGTATCGGGTGTTGATGGTACTCACACAAAAGTCTGTGTATTGGATACACAGTGTGTATCAGACGCAAATAGACCATCCAGCTTCGTCCTTGGAATCTTTTGTCAAATTAAGAAGAGAGAACGAGAGTGTTAGTGCATATTGTTGTTAGTGTGTGTGCGCACACACACACCTGCTAAGTCACGAGTGATGAGATTCCTGTGGTATGCAACCGGGGACCTTGGGCAGTTCACGTTGTGAGGTCGGTGAGTGTGGTTTGCCTAGTCTGACAGATAGGATTCGAAATAATGTGATTCGTGAAAGATGTGTAGTGAGGAAGTCTGTGGACACCAGAACTGAAGAGAGTGTACTGAGATGGTATGGTCATGTGGAGAGAATAGATAACAATAGATTTGTGAAAAAGGTATATCTGAATGAATTTGAAGGAGGGAGGAGGCGAGGTTGACCAAGAAGGTGGAAGGATTTGGTGGAGGAGTGTGTGGGGAAGAGAGGTATGGAAGTCGGTGAGGCTTGGGGACCAACAAGAGATCGAGTTGGCTGGAGGAATGTTGTGAGAAGAAATGCATGATCGTGGAATTGACACCCCTTTATAACGTGACAGCATTCAGACTGACTCTGTCGGATACGTTTACATGAGGCTACAGAATGTGGTGAAAGTTTTGGGGATGGCAGATAGAGCCAGGATTCCGGGGGCTTGAATGGTGAATGAAAGCGTGGCCCATTGGGTTGGGTAAACTTGGGCTGTCTGGACGTTGCTACTCCTCACCCTGCCTTAGGGTGGGAAAGGACGTCCGGATGATGATGATGATGATGATGTGAAGATATCTTGACCTGTATGTCTGTTGGTCAAGTATTATGCAATATTCTGTTCAGTGTGGTGGTCAGATGTTAGGCAGAATTCTGCCTAGCTTACTTAATTATTATTATGTTGGCAGTCCACTCCTTCATTTCCTTTATTTCCTTCTGCATTCTGTACTCTGTTCTAATATTACTTTCACTCTTCACACTCTGCTTAGTACCATAACACTTCAGTTCTTCATTAGACTAGGGTACTGAATATTTGCCATCCTGCTTTCTTACAGTGTTATTTATTTTTGCTGTGTTTAGACTGATTAATTTATTGTCGGGAGAGTTACTCTTAACTGAATGGTGAAGGTCTCTCTGCCATATACCACTGATGAATTTATTATTTGAAAACATACTAACACCTGTGAATGTTTATTGTATTACTGTGTGTGTGTGTGTATGTGTATTCTTACTTTCTTACCTAATTGGAGAGAGAGACTAACAAATGAGGAAGTGAAGGAGCGTTGTGGTGTGGTTGTGGACGTGATAGGAAGTGTCAGGAGAAGCACGTTAAGGTGGTTTGGGCATGTGGAGAGGGTGGAGAGTGAAAGACTGATGAGGACAGTGTATGTGAGTGAGGTGAAGGGGGTGAGAGGAAGTGGGAGGCCGAGGATGAGATGGAGGGATGGAGTGGAGAGGTATATGAGGGAGGGGGGTGTGAGTTGGGAGCGGGGTAGTGAAATGGCGGGGGACAGAGCGACATGGAGGCGATTTGTTTGTGGCCACCCCGTGCGGGATTGAGGCGTCTGGCAATAGATAGATAGATAGACCTAATTGTGTCTTTACAGGAATGAGTCAAGCTTGTATTGTCCTGTGTTTTGAACCATTTTTATCATACACTTCTTTAAATTGTGAATAGTTTGGGCACACTATTTCATTTGGTAATGCATTCCACTGACCAGTTGCTCTGCTTTGAAAACTGAATTTCTTTACGTCTTTATCACCTCTCTTTTTGCACAGTTTTTTGCAGTGTCCTTTTGATGTTGCTTCTCCATAGCTTATATACACATTTATGTCTATTTTTTCTTTTCCTGTGATGCATTTTTATAACATAATCATGTTGTCTCTTTTCCTCCTCTCCTGTAATGTTAGTAGGTTTAATTTTTTTTAGTCTTTCTTCATAACTTAGATCCCTTAGCTTGGTGCCCATCTTGTAGTGCCCCTTTATACCTTTTTAATCTTATCTATGTGTTTTTTGGGATGTGGTTTCCTGGTTACTGATGCATACTCCAGAGTCGGTCTGATGAATAATGTTATTATCTTCCTCAGCATGTCTTCTTTTATATGTGTGAATGCTACCCTCATATTAGCAAGCAGTGTGTACTGCACATGTTCCTTACTTTTTCATTTATGTGGTCAGCCGGTGATAGTCCGTTATTGATAATCATTCCTAAAGCCATCCATTTTCTGACGTGTAGGGTTGAACTTCCTAACTTATAGTCCCAGTCTGGTCTTTTTTCATCATCATCATCATCCGGAAATCTTTTCCCACCCTAGAGCAGGGTGAGGAGTAGCACGTTCAGACAGCCTAAAGCTTGCCCAATCCAGTGGGCCAAGTTTTCATTCACTTATCATTCAAGCCCCCGGAATCCTGGTTCTATCTGGTACACCAAAAACATTCACCACATTCTGTAGTTTCACACAAACATATCCGATAGAGTCAGTTCGGATGCTGTCATGTTAAAAAGGGGTTCCGAATCCCTGATCATTCACTTCTTTTCACAACATTCATCCAGCCAGCTCATTCTCCTGTCAGTCTGCTAGCATCACTGACTGCCACACCTCTCTTCCTCACACACTCATCCACCAAATCCTTCCACCTTCTTGGCCTACCTCACCTCCTTCCTCCTTCAAATTCATTTAGATGCGCCTTTTTCACCACCGTATTGTTATCCATTCTCTCCACACGACCATACCATCTCAGTACGCTTTCTTCGATTCTGGTGTCCACAGACTTCCTCACTCCACATCTTTCACAAATCACATTATTTCATATCCTATCCACTCTCTGTACTCCACATACACTCCTCAGCAGTCCTATCTCCACTCCTCTTACTCTTGACTTTTCATTTTCATGCCACATCATAGTTTCACGCTCATATATATATTTTTTTTTTTTATGCAAGCAAGAAGGAACCAAAGGCCACAGGCCTGCATACTGTTCCTTCCAAGAAAAAGCAAAAACAATACAAAAGAGAGCCAAATTCAAGATCCGTTCAATTCGAGATGCCTGGACACACTGCGTTTGAAAGACTGGAGATCATAGGAAGTAGGAAATACAGACAGAGGAAGACAGTTCCAGAGTTGACCAGTTGCATAAATGAAGGACTGGGAGTAACGGTTAACTCTTGCATTAGAGAGTTGGACAGAAAAGGGATGAGAGTTTGTTGCTAGACGGGTACTACGTGCCCGTCGTAGAGGTGGAGGGATGCAAGCAGACAGTTCAGAGGAACAGTGACCGTTGAAGTAGCAATAGAAGAGAGATAAAGATGCAACAGTGCGGCGAAGAGACAAAGTTTGAAGGGAATCAGTAAGAGGAGGAAAGTTAATGAGACGAAAAGCCTTTGACTCTACCCTATTGAGAAGAGCTGCATGTGGGGAGCTTCCCCACACATGAGAGTTGTACTCCATACACGGGCGAATAAAACCCATGTACAAGGTCAACAACTGTGAAGGGGTAAAGAAAGTTCGGAATCGGCTTAGCACACCTAATCATCTTGGAAGCAGATTTCATAAGAGATGTAATATGTTCTTTCCAAGACTGTTAAAGTTGGCACTAAAATTCCTTCATGTAAGCCTCATTCAGCTGCAACACTGAAGCCTCTGTTTCTTATCAAGGCCATCATAACACCAGATACTTTCCTTCCTTGTCACTGTACTTTCCACTTCTTTTGCACATTTTCCTCTCTTTTCCATCACTGTACCCAGATATTTGAACTCTCTCACCAATTCCAGTCTCTCTCCATTTACTAACATCACACTGGATTCACCTTTTCTCTCAGTAGCCATCACTTTACTCTATTCTACATTTGCTCTCAAGGCACGACACTCACAGACATTAGCAAACTCTGCTCTAGTCTACCAAGTTCTTGTCCTGTATTTGCAAGTCGTACTGCATCATCAGCATACAACAGATTTGAGATATTCCATCCATCACCATTCATTACCAACGCCATCCCCCTCTCCATTACTTGTGTTTTTACTTCTTTCATCAGCCCATCTATATATATATTTAAACAACCATGGGGACATCACACAACCATGCCGCACGCCCACACCGATCGTGACTGTTCACTTAGATCCCATTTACCTTTACACTTGCTTCACTACCATCATAAAACTCTTGATAGCGCCTAGCAGCTTACCAACTATACCGTACGTGCACAATACCTGACACAATCCTTCTCTGTCTGTTTTGTCGTATGCTTTTCCAGATCCATGAATGCCATAAACAAGCTTTCACCACTGTCTGTCTTACTACAAATATTTGATCCAAACATTTTCTACCACTTGTAAAGCTACCTTGTTCATCACTCACTAGGACTTCTGATATCTCTCTTACTTTCTCTATAATAACTCTTCCATATACTGTACCTTCCTTACCACACTCAAGAAACTCATGTCACAATAATTCTTGCACTCACTTCGCTCACTTTTATTTTTGTACAGGGGTACAGTCACAGCCTTTTTCCACTCTGCTGGCACAGTTTCACTCATCCATGCCTTTTTACATATCTCCAACAAGCACTTCATTCCACTGCTGGTACAGTTTCACTCATCCGTGCCTTTTTACATATCTCCAACAAGCACTTCATTCCACTCTTTCCACACTACATTTCATAATTTCACCACCATCAGACAGGACTGGGCCGACGGTGGTGGCGGTGGATTCACCCTGGTACACAAATCCATCAATTTTTCGGATACCAGTGCACACACAAGGTCACTTCTCCCCCCCACATGATACTACAACAGAAACACAATCAATTAAAATACACACTGGTAACAAATCACACACAACAATTGCCAACATATACATTCCCCACAATCATCCCCCACAGTACCGCACAATTACTCTCCACAAATACACCATATCACTAACATACTCAACATCATCCTGGGTGGTGATTTCAGCGCCAAAGTGTCGGCCTGGTATGTCAGCAACCCTGACACAGACAGAGGGCTGGCACTACAAACCCAGACAGATCATCTTTTCACACTCAGTAATCCCAATCAGCATACCCATATCCCACACCAAGGCCTCTTCCTCCCATCATCCCCAGACATCATCATCTGCTCCCCAAACCTTGCCTCCACAACATCCTGGAGAGTGGTCAGAACCCTAGGCTCAGATCACCTCCCGATCATCATCATCACTACCAAAACCAGAATCACCCCAGCTGGCCACACACACACACATACTAATTGTAAGAGAGCCAACTGGGAGGCCTTCATGGCTGAAACAGAACAACACTTTGAAACATTAAACAGTACATCCATCACAAACATCAACACCGCTGTTCACACTTTCAGTACAATTATACAAAACGCTGACATAAGACACATCCCTTGAGGCAACAGAAAAAGACACAACCCCAACTTCACACCAGAAATTCAAGGCCTCCTCAGATAACGGGACACACTACGACACTCCCCAACACCCCATACACATGACATAGTACAACAAATACAAGAACTCAACACTCTAGAAGTGCTGGTATGTAGGAGGACTGTTGGGCCTTGATAGCAGGCTATGAAGCCTATGCCCAGAGTCGGACACACACACACACACACACACACACACACACAACTCAGATAAACAATAAAATATCAGAACAGCAAACACTAAATTGGAATAATTATCTCCAAACACTTGATCACAAAACAAACACCAGCAAACTCTACAAAACACTAAACAGCATCACACTCTCCAACAGCAACACTACACAATCACACGCTGCCATCACAACAACAGACACCATNCCATACGCCCAGACACACACACACACACACACACACACACACAACTCAGATAAACAATAAAATATCAGAACAGGAAGCACTAAATTGGAATAATTATCTCCAAGCACTTAATCACAAAACAAACACCAGCAAACTCTACAAAACACTAAACAGCATCACACTTTCCAACAGCAACACTACACAATCACACGCTGCCATCACAACAACAGACACCATTCCTTCAAACAAACAACAAGCAAACACTCTCATCAATCTCTTTTCACATGTCAGCCATCTAAACCCCCATCGTCACGACCGACGTATCATCCGACGTAAGAGACAGTTCCCCACAGACCCAGACTTCGCACCTTTCACGTACAACCAAATGAAGCACATCATCAGCAACCTCA
The DNA here is from genome assembly GCA_018397915.1 of Birgus latro. Lineage (NCBI taxonomy): Eukaryota > Metazoa > Arthropoda > Malacostraca > Decapoda > Coenobitidae > Birgus > Birgus latro. Next base: position 9,232 of record JAGKTI010041911.1, read on the forward strand.
AGCACTGATCTGCCTGTGGACCAGACAACATAAGCAACATACACCTTAAACACCTTGGACCACAAGGCATACAAGCACTCACCAACATAGCAAACTACAGCTACTCACACAGCATAATACCCAACATCTGGAAGCATGGCATTATCATCACTGTCCCCAAACCTAACAAAGACCCCACGTTACCTTCCTCACACCTCCCCATCACAGTCCTCTGCACCCCCTCTAAAGTCACTGAAAGACTGATACTACAACTAGTTACACCTCACACCCCCCTAACCCCATCACAACATGGTTTTAGGCCACTACACTACACAAATGCTCTTCTTACAGACCTTACACAGAGAGTTTTTGATGGCATGAATTCAGCTAGGCCACCACATAGAACACTCCTTGTCACACTAGACATTAGTAAAGCTTTTGATTCCATCCCCCGCCACAACCTCACAAACAAAATATTCAACAGAAACATGCACAATAACACAAAAAGATGGCTGGCAAACTACTTAGCAGGGAGATATGCTCATGTAACTTTTTCTGGTCAATTTTCGAACATCAGAAACTTCACAAATGGCCCTCAAGGGTCTGTTTTGTCCCCTACACTCTTTAACCTATACATGCACGACATACCCACACCCTACACACCACTTATACACATAGCTTTCTATACAGACGACATAGCACTTTCATGTACACACCAAAATGCAAACACAGCCGCACACATCCTCCAGCCTTACCTCAACACACACACACACACACACACACATACACACACACAAACTGGACAAGAGAAAGATTTGGGAGTGCTGGTCCAGGTTAGTTTGTCACCTGAAAAGCACATAAATAAGATAGTGAGAGAGACATATAAACTCTTGACCAATATAAGAGTGGCATTTCATTATATGGATGAGGAGATGATGAAAAAATTGATAGTGGCCATGATCCGGCCCAGG
>JAGKTI010041912.1:0-10181 GCA_018397915.1 Birgus latro
TCCAACAGGGTCCAAGCTTCACTTCCATATGTCAGAGTTGGTATCACAATACTGTCATGTAACAACTTTTTCACTTCCATGCTCACCTCCCTGTTTCTTATCACTGCTTTCAACGAACCAGCAACCTTCCTTCCCTGCTGTACCCTTTCGAGCACTTCACCCTCCAGACTACCATCCTTACTCATCACACTGCCCAAGTACTTAAATTCACTCACATTCTCCATTTCCTTCCCATCCAATCTCACTGTACACTCACTGGCTTCATTTCTCTCGAAGACCATCACTTTACTCTTCCCCACATTCACCTTTAGATTCCGTTTCTTACACACTCTCCCAAACTCATCTACCAAGCCTTGCAGCTCCCCTTCGTCTTCACTCAACAACACAGTATCATCTGCAAACAACAGTACAGGTAGTTTCCAAACACTGCCCTCTTTCACTAGGGCCGCTCCAACATCCACTGCCCGACCTTGTATCTCTTTTATAACCCCATCCATATACAGATTGAACAACCATGGAGACATGACACATCCTTGTTTCAATCCAACCTTCAAATGGAAAGATTCACTCAGTTTGCCATCCACACGCACTGCAGCCTTAGCACCCTCATACATACTCTTCACTGCCTTCAACAACATATATTCTTAATACCTTCCACAAACCTTTTCTATCCACTCTGTCATATGCTTTCTCCAGATCCATGAAGGCTGCATACAACTTCTTGCCCTTCTCTAGAAACTTTTCCACTAAGGATCTAAGAATGAATATCTGGTCTACACAACCTCTTCCCTTCCTAAAACCTCCTTGTTCTTCTCCAACTAATTCCTCAGTAGTTGGAGAAGAACAAGCAAGACGTGGCAAGACGTGGCAACCATTTGTTTACATTTCTTCATATGAAATCAACAACAGCAGCACAACCTCATTTCGTTGTGTATGAAGCCCTTCAAATCTCATCTTTTCTCTTTGAAAGGCAAGTAAACTTCATTGTTTTGTCATACCATTTATGAAGTTGTATATTTTGGACGAAAAGAAAGCAAAATTTTAGATAAAACTGGGAGAAATATTTCACCTGTAGGTAGGGAAACCAAGGTTTTAAAAGATGGTAAATGTTCAAGCTAGTTGTAAGTTATAAACATACATTAATGTTATCAGTTGCTATTATTTCTATGTAAGATAAAGTGCATATTTTCAGCTTACTTCAGGCACTATTGCTACTGGCCAAAATCAGAGTGAAGAAGGGAGAGGTGGCAGACAAGGAATGGTGGACCAGATATGAAATTAGGATAGTATCCAATCCAGGTAACTTTCTATAGTCCTTTGAACTATGTACATTGAATTTTCCAGCAAGGTCTGTGAGTACTGGATGTTGAAAATTACAAGATGCATTCTGAAACCTTCATGTTTTTGTGTGTGTTTTTCAGTGGTCAAAACTAATTGGAGCTATTTTACAAGCGTTTAGTGTTGAAATGCATTACCAGGCTTCTTGTGCTGCTCGTTGATTCACTGGAAAAGGAAGAGTTCCCCACTGTAGTTGATGTACAATTCCTTAATTGCTATGAGCTAGAAATTTCTTTTTATACGGCACTCTGTGGCCCATAAGACACCCAAAATTAATGATGTTACCAAGATGTTTTGGCAAACATAAGGTACACATGACCAAAAAAGTATTGGTGCACAAATGGCCTGAAACAATTTGACACCACAGACGATGAACTCTAGAAATGTTTGATGATTTTTCTCCCACGTTGTTAAACATGCTTCCATAAGCATGTCATAGATAGGTTTCTTGTGGCAATTTATGGTTGGTATAATTACTGGATGCATATTCAGATGATAATCAGATAATCTTCCAAGGACTACACAAGCTATATTGATCATTTCTGATATCATCGTATCCCTCCTGTGCAATAGCTACTTTTTTGATTGTGTGTATGTTATTATTTAGATATTGGTTGTACATTTTACAGAATCAGTAAAATATCCTTTACATATCACTCCAGAGTTCATGGACAGTGCAACCTAAATGAATCTTGCACTTTGTTTCCAGACACCTATGAACAGGCTCTTTGCCATGCCAGACATGCAGAGGACATTTCCAGCACTGAGATGGATGACAACATTCCACAAAGAAATGGGAAGAATCCCCAGAAGTATGAGCAGGAGGACATCTGGAGTGGTGATGGTTAGTATAAATGAAGAGGTTAGGATTAAAGCAGCTGTAATTATGATTATGGCACTTACAGAGCTTGTATACATATAATGAATGCTACAGTTTTTAGGTTAGGTTAATACTGCTACAATACAGTTTAAACTGCTAGAATTTAGCAGTTATGTTTGGTGATATGGTTAGGTTAGAAACAGATTAGGTTAGGTTAGGTTATGGCGGCCGTAATCTCAGTCCGTGAGTTTAGGTTACCACTGCTGTAATCGTAGTCCGTGAGTGCATACTTACAGCTGCTGTAATCTTAACCACAGCCTAGTATAAATTATGTTGATTGGTGCTATACCATATCCATATTGTATTGCCCGGTTGTCAAAGTGCTGCTCTCATATAGATGCCTGTCTTTAGTTAGATTTACAAACTGTGAAGCATTTTGAATGCATGATTGGTTGTACAGTCCAATCATTCAGCTTTGATACTTGTTTCAGATGAAGACAAAGAATTCAGAAGAGAAGAATCTCCAGCAAACTCATCCAAGCCAGAAAGACATGGTTTTTCTGGCTGTAAGAAGCCTGCGTCTATGAACCTTCCAAATACACTAAATTTCAACACTGCAAACAACACAAATGGCAGGTGATTCATAAATCATAAATTCTTACATTTCTCTGAAATAGAAAATGATGTAAATATTTAATGATTTAACTACTGATCCACCAACTTAAATGGAATAAATAGTATTGTTCACTTTAAAAGTTTTTCGAGTGTGACACTGAACCTCCTGAGGAACATGACTTCTGCTTTACTGTTAAGATGCAAACATTTTCAGCATCTTGTTTATATTTTTTTTCTTCTTCAGATGAAGATGAACCTGGTGCTTGTCATCAGTCATACCATCCAGGTCTTGGCCTCAACTGTCAAGTTTATGCCTTCAACTGAGGGTATATCATAACAGCAAGAACCATAACATCTACCTAATGTAAATCCTGGGAAAAGTCAAAGATTTCCTTGAAAGTGTATCTCTGTTTAGGCTGTTATTCCCAAGTCATTACAGGAATCTAATAAGTTCACACTGAAGACATTTATTATAGCACTGTGTGTGGCAGAAGTGTCTTATGATGTCCCTATTTATTATATAAATGCATGATCAAGAAGCCATAATGTTACTGGAAAGAGTTCTGATTTGTGAAATGTTTTAGTTTACTGTTACATTAGCCTGACCAGATTACCAAACTCTTACAGCAGAGCAAAACTCCTTGCATGCCTTTTGTGTAGGCAATTCAAAATAGAGTTAGGTTCTTTCTTTTTCCAACAATCCACTTATTTTGTTAGCATTTGCTTTTATTACAGAAGAGAAAGACTTGATTGACAGGCTCTAATCATCCACACCAGTTCATATGTGCCTAGGCAGTTCCATGGAGTGAGGAGCTCACAGCCATCCCCAGTTGTCAACCCAAGCCAAATGTCTCTTATACTAAGGGAAAGGGCAGGCAGAACCTGTGCCAGCAATGATGGTAAGTCACAAAGGTCCAACCAGTAATTGAGGATGTATATATATTTTTTGAAGGGTTATATATATTGGAGGAGGGAAACTTTACTTTTGAACAATGAAGTCTTCAGTTATGAAATTTATCACATGCAATTATCATTGCCAGCTTTCTTTTCAGCCAAGCTTTACAAATTTAAAATTAAAGTAACCCAATTGTTCTTAAAATACACAGGTATTTCCAATAAGATGAACCCAGGAACTAAGAAACTCTGCATATTTTATATCTAATTTGTCATGCTTTGCAATTTTGACACTTTTAAATTTATTTATTTATTTTTTAAAATTTTTGGAAAGAGTTCTGATTTGTGAACTGTTTTACCGTAGTTGACTGTTACATTAGCCTGACCATATTACCAAACTCTTCCAGCAGAGGAAAACTTCTTGCATGCCTTTTGTGTTGGCAAGTCAGAATAGAGTTAGGTTCTTTCTTTTTCCAACAGTCCACTTATTTTTTTATCATTTACTTTTCTTACAGAAGAGAGAGACTTGCTGACAGGCCCCAATCATCCACACCAGTTCATACGTGCCTAGGCAGTTCCATGCTCCTGCACTACCTTTTTTTTTTTTTTTTTTTTTTTTTTTAAAGAAGACAGAAGCTTGCTTGGAAGACCACAAATGTCTTCAGGTACAAGGACTGATGCTCATAGATCAGACCCAGAGACAGGAAGGCCTCAGTCTCAGGCTGTAGGAACCAGTCAGTTACCTCAACTGAGCAGAGTGTATGTGAATGAAAGTAAGTCTGTACACTGGTTATATGCTCTGTCATGCATGCCTGTGATATTTATTTATTTGCTCATTAGGAGATGTGCCTTTTATTTCTGCATCATTGTCATCGTGTTCATTTAGTAGTATTCTTTTGTTCACAGAGAATCTGTATTTTGGGACAGTTTGTGGATGTTCTATATTTGTATGGTGATACCCGTCCAAACAAACGTCAGGGAGTGAGGACAGTTGTAACTGTTTATGCAGTAATGCAATACTGTTCTTGTTACTGGTATTTCTGATTGATTTTTCAACAAAAAGATAATCTGGGTTGTTGGGAGGACCTCGTACATAGTCAAAATCTGAATCCTGACCCTTGACCTGACAGTAACAAAGTCACTTGTTTAATCATAGAAACAATCACTCATTGCATCAGTTTCTTGTCAGCCAGTAGAGTGCCCAACTCTTCAAATCCTACAGTGGACACTTTTCCACAATTTAAAATTTTTTTTATCACCACTACCTATTTTGGCACACACATACACACACACACACACACACACAGCACACACGAGCAGCCACAGCGAGAAGACGTGTCTCAAACCACCTCAACAAACCTTAAGTAGTTTTCAGGAATTGTCCTGTCTCCTTCAGTTTTGTCCAAAATTTGATGTATTGCAAGTTATTATAGCCTACCAAAGATGTAAAGAACTATTGTCAGTAAGTATATATGAATGTTTTTGTAGGAATTTTGGGAACAGCTGTTCAGTTTAGTACTGCAACCGACCTTAAACATGGCCATCAATGTAAACATTGGGGAACTGGAATTTCCAGGATTTGACAGTGAAACAAATGTTATGGATTTAGTCAAAATGTTGATTATGAGAATTAGTGAACTAGAAAAGAAAGTGGAGGATCTAGTATCAAGAAACATGCCTGAAAATACTGAGAATACTATACAGAGTTTGATACAGGCCAATGAGACAGTGAACCAGGAGATCGAGAATTTGAAACAAGAAAATATTGAATTAAGGAGAGCAGTAACAAAACAAAGAAGGTAAGTAGTGTGTTAGAAGAGCAAAAGGCAAAGTGGGCACATGTGGAAGAAGAACAGAAAGAAGTGGTCAGTTTAAGGGAAATTATTCAGGAAGAAAGGGAAATGAACAAGAAAATAATGGAAGAAAATGTAGTGAAAATATTGAAGAAAAAAGAGAAAATAGTGAGAGAAACAGTAGAAAGGAACAGATGTGTCGTAATATTTGGAAACAGGGAGGAGGAAGAAAAAGTTAGGTCTGTGAGACTCGAGAGAGACTCGAATCATGTGAGGAAAGTATTTGGCAAGATCGATCCCGAAGGAAACAAGTGGGAAAAAGAAATTGAGGAAGTAAGGAGGATAGGGCTATATAAGAAAGGGGAAGCAAGACCAATTAGAGTTAAGATGGCATCAGAAGGTGTAGTAAATGATATACATAAGGTGACTTGGAAACTAAGTAAAGAGGCAGGGATGGAAAATATTAGAGTAAGAAAAGATTTGAATGAAGAAGAAAGAGAAGTTTTAAAATCTTTGAAGGACCAAGTAAAGGAAAAAAATGACAGGAGGACAGAGGAAGAACGCAAAACTTTTTTTGGGAGAGTGATGGATATGAAAGCAGGGAAGTGGTATGTGAAGAACTAGATGTGAAGGAAACAAAGGGGATGGATATGAATAAGAAAAAGAGAAGAATGAGTAAAGATAAAAACAGTGCAGCAAATCTGAGTATCATGTTCAGTAATGTAGATGGGTTAATATCTAAGAAGGGGGAAATTGGGGATTATTTAAATGAAAATAAACCTGAAATTGTTTGCTTGGTAAAGACTAAATTGCCCCGAGATGTCGATACAAAATTATTTGGATGGAACAACTATAAGATTTGGAGGAAGGACAGAGAAGTTAAGTTTGGGGGAGGTATAGTGATATTAACCTGAAATGACCTAAGAGCAAAGAATATAGAAATTGAAAATACCATGGCTGAACCTTGAGAGTTGTAATAGAGGACAGTTATGGAGAAAAAATGGATGTAATAGTTTTTTATATGCCCCCCAAAACTAGGGCATGGACGAAGGAAGATTACGAACAGTTAATAAGTGAATCCATTATTAGGCTAAAAATGTTAATTGAACGAAGAAATAGAATAATATTAATGGGAGATTTTAACTGTAGAGAAGTTGATTGGGAAAGTATGGATGCTGGGAACAATGAGGAATCATGGGGAAATAAATTAATGGAATTGGTGATGGAAAACATGTTAAGCCAATTGATCAAAGAAAACAAGAATTAGGGGTGACGACGAATCATCCAGGCTCGACCTAGTATTCACAAAGGACCCAAATGATGTGAGGAACATAACCTACCAATGCCCCTTTGTTAAAAGAGATCATCTGGCAATTGAGATGGACGTGGTAGGAGTAAGGGAAGAAGAAAACGATGAAAAACACAGAGAAAATAGATACAATTATGGGAAGGCAGACTTTGCTTCCCTGAGAAACTTTTTCCAAAATGTAGAATGGAGTAAAATGAATATGATGACAAATGTTGATGAGAAATATGGGTTTTTGATAGAAGTATATAAAACAGGAGTTACTAAGCATGTCCCAAAATTTTCTGCAGCTATGGAAAGGAAGAAAGAATGGTTTAACAACAGATGTAGGATGGCACAAGAGGCAAGAAAAAAAGCATGGAATAAAGTGAGAAGAAGGTATAGTGAAAGGGCTTGGGAGGAGTACAAGCAGGTCAGAAATGAATATGTAAGGGTACGGAGAGAAGAGGAAAGGAAATACGAAAAAGATATTGCATCTAACTGTAAAAAAGAACCAAAACTATTTTATAGGTTTGTAAATGGCAAAATGAAAGTTAAGGACAGTATAATACGACTGAGGGATGGAGATGAAACATATGAAAGAGAGGAAGACTTGCGTGAAATAATGAACAACAAGCTGCAGTCAGTTTATGTACCGGAAGACGAATTTAGGGAGCCTGAAATGGAACCCAGGCTGACGGGAATGGCCGAAATTACAGTTGACGTGAATGAGGTGCTACAGCTGATGAAGGATTTGGATGTGAGAAAAGCAATGGGACCAGATGGTGTGGCTGGATGGATCCTGAAGGAATGTACCGACTAGTTAATGTGGCCAGTTTATGTCATCATCAAGACCTTGCTTGAAAATGGACAGTTACCTAAAGACTGGAAAAGAGCAAGTATTATGCCAATCTTTAAGGGAGGAGATAGGGAGGATCCACTTAATTATAGATCTGTGTCACTTACTAGAATTGTTTGTAAAATCTGTGAGAAAATTATTAGAAAAAGATGGATGAAGTATTTAGAAGAAAATGATGTGATAACACCAAGACAGTTTGGTTTTAGGGAAGGAAGATCATGTGTTACTAACCTATTAAGTTTCTACAGTAGGGTAATAGATGTCGTACAGGAGAGAGAGGGATGGGCGGACTGTGTCTCTTTGGATCTTAAGAAAGTATTTGACAGGGTGCCCTATAGGAGACTATTGTGGAAGTTGAGGACCTTTGGAGGGGTGCATGGGAAACTATTAAAGTGGATGGGAGATTATTTGATAGGAAGGCAGATGAGAACAGTAATAAGCGACAAGGTTTCACAATGGAGAAATGTGACTATACTCTTCACGTTTGAACGATTCTCTTGTGCCCCGCCCCCTTGGCCCCGCCCACTCACCCGTCAGCCCTAGTACGAATCCTAAGCCAGTCTTGCCTGTGCTAGCGGCGTGTAAACATGTTGGGCACTGTCACTAATTCCAGCAACAAAACTTTTACTGAACTCTTTAACTGCAATTATATCTTTTCCATTTAACTAGGAAATATGTTTTGTAGTGAAGGATGTTGGAAAAAAGTACCAAGGACTGTCATCGGCCTGAAAGGTTTGTGAAGTAACGAAAGTTCCCTGTATGAAAATAAAAAGGTATACATTCTACAAAGAACTTTTGATTTTTTTCCTTATATTTGGTATCCACACACACAACTCTTTTCCCTCTAAAGGTTTTAAATGACTTCATGTGTATAGAATCAAATTTCTTATATGGCATTGTTGATATAAATATTTATACTGTATAAGTAATTAATACTGTACTGAGTAGGCGAAGCCAGTGACATTTCGTTTTCCTACTTTTGTATTCGAACCCTCTAATTTTAATGAAATTTAGGAAATAAATTAGGAAAATTACAATATGGTTATGAAACCGTGGTAACTTAACAGACATGACAGGTAGATGACTTAATATGTTTAACAGTGGGACAGCTGCGATGTGTTACTGCCAAGCTCCGAAGTTTCTTGGCGCCAAAACTCAACTGCTGTCGCGGGAGGAGGCGGGCTGCTTCTTTTCAAACTGATTTTGATTCAGTTAGCAAATTTTAGTGCTTCTTTTGTCATACAGGAATGAATTATTTCGTAGTAAGGCTCATTATTCTGTCAAAAAGAAGAATAATTATCTCAGCCAATCAGCAACGAGTAGAGCCGGAAGTGGGCGGGGCATCAGTAGGGGGTAGGGCACAAGAGAACGACACAAATGCTTCTAGTATAGTGGAGTACCCCAGGGCTCTGTCCTGGCCCCAATAATGTTTCTGATATATGTAAATGATTTGCCAGAGGGTTTGAATAGTTACATGAGTATGTTTGCAGATGATGCTAAAATCATGAAACATATTAAATGTATTGATAGTTGTAAAGAACTGCTAGAGGACTTAGACAAACTACACAGCTGGAGCCAGACTTGGAAAATGGACTTTAATGCCAAGAAGTATCGTGTATTAGAAATGGGAATAAGTGAAAGAAGACCACACTGGACATATAAAATGGTCAGTGAGATAATTAGTAAAGAAAAGGATGAGAAAGACTCGGGAGTGATTATTCAGGATGACTTGTCACCGGAAAAGCATATAAACAAAATAATTGGGGGAACTTATAGATTACTGACCAACATGAGAGTGGCTTTTAATTATATGGATGAGGAAATGTTGAGGGAGTTGATAGTGACCATGATAAGACCAAGACTAGAGTATGCGGCGGTGGTATGGTCACCTCATTTGAAGAAGCATATTGATAAACTAGAGAGGGTTCAACGGATGGCAGCGAAGATGATACCACATTTAAGGGAACTCACCTACGAGGGGAGATTGGAAAAACTGAAGGTACAAGCACTGCGTGAGAGAAGGGAAAGAGGTGACTTGATCACGATATTTAGAAATGTAAGAGAATTGGAAAAGGTGGATAGAGAGGATCTTTTTGTGTTGGATGATGGAAGAACAAGAGGTCATGGCTTCAAGTTGAGGAAAAGTAGATGTCTTAATGATCTCAGAAGGTTCAGTTTCCCGAACAGAAGCATAAGTATTTGGAATGACTTAGACGAAGAGGTGGTTTAGGCGAAAAACATTCATGTATTTAAAACTAGATTAGATGAATGTAGATATGGAGACAGGACAACACAAGCTTAGCTCAATTCCTGTATGCTACAAATAGGTAAATACACACACACACACATACTGAATGTTACATGTTGTTGTTTCCTTCTATTATCTGTTGTCTTTGGACTGTAACATGTTACGGGCTGACATACTGTAATGAGAAGACCCCTTCTTTGTGCTACTTCGTTTCGTTTCGTTTTTGAAGGCTCCAACATGCTTGCATGCGTCGGCCTTGGTCACCTAATGGCAGCTCACCACGCTGCTCGATCCCTGGCAGCCTCCCTGTTCAGTCCCTTAACCCTTAA
>JAGKTI010041914.1:0-10181 GCA_018397915.1 Birgus latro
TTTCTTCCAAACTATTCTGTGGCCATAGTTTACTACTTTTTCTTTAACTGTGTTCACTTTGCCTTTATTTCCTATGTCCGTATCCGTTTCTTAGATCTTCCACTTCATATCCCTCTACACTTTCTATATTCTCCATTTTTTTTCCCTATCAATGAGACATAGGATTCACATGGATTTTTATGACCATACTTTAGTAAAATTTCATTACACTATATCCGCCTTGCTCAGCCCTCTCTGCTCCCACAATCTGTTGTTGTCTGTGGCTGCAGTAGGCCAATTGCCGTGATGGTATTTAACAGTAGTGTGGAATTCTTGAAGCAGACGGTACGAGAAGGGCGAGAGACAGTGAGGTGTGGCGGGGATGTGTCCGTCCGTGAGTGCGGTGTGCCGGCTACTGCTTTTACCGCGGCCTCTCCCCCATCCAGGTCACGTTAGTTTTGCAGTGACATCACCATCGTCCACTCACCATTCTTCTGACCTCGACTGAGCAGCCAAGGCACATGTGGAGTTTAAAGCATTATTAATACACTTTGGTAAAATCTGTGTAATGTGTTTCAGACATTCAGCCACTCATTCCTCCCAGCCATACTCATTCCTCTTATTTATAAGACCAGAGTCGAGTATGAATGGAAATGGCTCAGTGCGAAAAAAAACATTCCGATTCTATCGCAGACAAAGCAGTGATAAGTAACTAAATCTTTTAAACAGTGAACGAAACATACTATATGTAGGAACCGCTTGTTGCACGACGAGCTCAGTTCAACGCAAATTATACGCAAGCATTTAGGACTAATGTCATGACATTTAGTCCAGACTACCTTTCAGGTGCGGTTGCTTGGCTCCAGTTGATGGGTCTGCTCAGCTAGACAGAACGTATTTAATAAACCAATACATGTTTACGATTTTTTCTCGTCAAAAGGAGTTAATGACAGTTTTCTGTATCCCTTCCAGACCAACACTGAAACGAACCACCAACGATTTAATTGACCAGAAACCCTATTCAGTCAGCTGATGGATAAGAGAAATTGCAGACTAATACTGCAAGGACCATAACAATGGAGGTAGTAATTAAGTAGTGAAGAGTCAACATTGTGCCAGCCACCGACCCAATATGGTGGACAAAAGTGGTCATGTGGGGGTTAGAGGGTCAGGATGTAGGAAAGAATATGGGGGAAAAAAAAGTGAATGCTGGCAGAACAGAAAGCGACGATCATTACTTAAACCACACACACTAAGGTTCGTCGTCAAAACAGACCAGAACATTATAGCTTGAACTAAATAAACTATCAGATGGTAGCTAAGAAAAACATACCTGTAAAGAAAATACATAGCCTAACTAATAAAACCAAAACGTGAAGCAAGAGAAACAGGCCACTTTTCAATAGAACCACACCACTTTCCCCTCACGATTCGCTTATTTTTTCAGTACCTCAATGTAAATGATTTCAAATCTAACCAACCCCGTTGTCAGTCATTAATCTTACATCACAGTTAAAAGCCACTGCTCCATGATATGGAAAATAACAGGGGACAAGAAAAGGGGCTAAGCTGCGCCTCTCATCACTGCTAGCCTATTCCCACCAAACCATACCCACTCCCAGAATGATCTACCCCATTCGTCGTTATTGCTACAGGCCAGCACCTTCCTACAAACAACCCCCAGACTAGAAACCACTGCCCTTTACATCTGGCTGTCGTAGCAATGATTAATATACACACATTTCAAATGTACACATGAATAAAATCTATTTACAAATCTTCAGCCACCAGTATCACAAATCACTCCGATCACGTATTCTTAAAACTGTCATTATCAAATTTAAATCAAAAATAAAGCTGTACAATAATACACTCAAAACACACCTCCATGAATGGTTAATCTCCGACCACCACCTTCCCACCAGATACAACAGGCTTAAGTCCAACGGCTGCATCCACTGTCCATGTCCTCATCAGTCACTAACCTCTCGAACTTACTCCCTCACGTTGCCGCAACTGCTTCAAATAGATTAAAAGAATCAACTTGACCGAGTGCCTGGGGGTTATCTCATCCTCGGCATGCCCACAGTGGGGAAGGAGGGACATTGGTTGCAATATTACGACAATGTGAGGTAACTATTACCCCTTCGTGGTGTAGTGATATGATGCCTGGATCTCACGTAAGAGTCCCGGTTTCGATTCTCGGCATAGTGGTAATATATTGGATGACTCTGGTCTAGCTTCGTGCACGGTTATGCACGGTCGACTGCTACCAACCAACTGACTAACTTCATGCAAGCTTATTCCACCTTGACTCGGAATGAAGCACCACAACTACACGAAGCCCTGAACATCAGTATGAAGCACTCGACCTCTCACGATGGCCAGTTTGATTTTAACTCTTCGAACTGTGAATCTATGGCTTCGAATCACGCAAGCACGCACACACACACACACACATACACACACACACACACACACACATATGCACACACATATGCACACACACGTATACCCACGAGCAAAAGTTCACCGACAGTCCCTGCCAGGCATTGTTTCCAAACATAGCCCATAGAGGGCGCAATGCTTGTTCACCAGAGTTAGGAAGAAGGGAGGAGACGGAGAGGGGGCGGGAGAGTGAGGCAACGAGACGGGGGGGGGCGGGCAAGGAACAAGACGGGGGAGAAGAGAGCCTGTGATGTTGGTAGGTGACTGTGAGGGTAGGTGACTGTGAGGGTAGGTGTCACTTATCGGGTGTTTTGTTATTATTATATATTTTTTACGTATCCGACTCTGGGCAAAGGCTTCAGGGGCTATTCCCAAGTCCCAATCGTCCTCCTTGGGGCCCAGTAGTCCTCCTACATCTCCACATGTTACCACGTCGGCGCTAACACCCACCATCCTTATTGAATACATCTAGGGCCGTCTCATACAGGACTGGTGTACTGGTATTAGCGGGGGTAATTTTACGAAATGTCGGCGGGTCATCTGGTAGACTAAAAAAGTCTGCTTTTCGTAAAATTCAAGTCCTTAAACTGTTTCCTGGCAGCGGGGATTCGAACCTGGGTCCACTAGGACTCAGGCCGCCCTTCTAGCGATTCTGCCACCGCCTCCCCTCCTGCGGTAGTCCTTAGAAAACGGCTGACATCTTTTTTCTTCTATTTCTAGACGATTGTTCTTGTGTGACGGAAGCATTATTGATGTCTAAAGGCTTAAGGTTTGATAAAGTCTAGCAACCCATACACAACGGTTTGAATTTGATTCAGACGAGCAAAGACGCCACAAGAAAATCCCCATCGTGTAAGGATTAAGGAAGTAGGAAATTAATCATATCAGGTAATGTGAAGGTCGGCTGGGAGGCAAGGAGGAGGGGGGGCGGGAACAAGAAGATAGGTGAAACACATAAAGGGCAATGCCTAACTTGGTGGTAAGTATTTGGGAATCATATTATTATATACTTCAAAAATGGGAGGGTGAAAGGTGGCACAATAATATTACTGTTAATAACCATTATGTATAACTGCCACTCCGACTGAAGGGGATTGGCTGATCATTTCGCAACGCCATTCGTCGCACAGATATGGTATATAGTCTGTGTGTGTAACATTAGGAATGCAAAAAGGCGCCACTGACCCTGCCTTTTCATCAAAATAATCTGGATTTTTCGGTTTAATGTCTTGTAAAGTTATCATAACTGTATTTATCAGCTTCTTTCGCTTCTGAATATGTAATTATATGTTTCACAGATACCATGAAACTAGGCATGCCCTTTACGTGTCTCGCTTGCTGACTTCTTTCCTTCTCTCTCTCTCTCTCTCTCTCTCTCTCTCTCTCATTGCCGTTCTACGTTGCAGTCTACCTTCACATTACCTGACTCCATTAATTTCCTACTTCCTTAACCCTTACAAGATGGGTATTTTCTTGTGGCGTCGTTGCTCGTCTGGGTCAAATTCAAACCGTTGTTTATGGGTTGCTGGACTTTATCAAACCTTTAGCCTCTGGACATCACTAGTGCTTCAGTCACACAAGAACAATCGTCAAGAATTACTCAGAAAAAATACAAAAGATGTCAGCCGTTTTCTAAGGGTTAAAGCTGGATTACGTCCTTCTTTCTTGTTCCCAGCTCATAACAATAAAAACAATAAAACATCCGATACATGCCATCTATCATCGCCACAGGCTCTTCCTCTCCTGTCTTGTTGCCTCCCTCTCCCGCTCCCTCCCCGTCACCTCCCTTCTGCCTCACCTTGGTGGATGAGCGCCGCGCCCTCTATGGGCTATGTTTGGAAACGTATGCCTGGCTGGGATTGTCGGCGAACTTTTGCTCGTGCGTGTACACACATACATACATAAACATACATACAAGCACACATATATACACACACACTCATATACGCACTCACACATGTTTTTCTGTATATGTATGTAGGTGTGTGTGTGTGTGTGTGTGTGTGGGTGTGTGTATTAGTTCGTATCTCTTACCTTCCCACTCACAAGCAATCCTCGTTAGGTCACACAGTGATTACCTTTTCTCTCACTTCCCCGTGGTACTTAACGCTTGGTTCATGTCAGCATACACGTCATGAGTAACGATAATATTACGGCCTGAAAATAATTGCAAATAATGTTGAAGACCAAAAGGCACCAATGACTAGCATGGTAATGACAAGCTAGGACAAAAAAAAAAAACAGAGTAAAATATTGCGGCAATTACAACCCGTCCTTCAGTAGACACCTGCAATGACTTACAAACTTAACGGTCACCCTGAGCGCAGCGGTTTACATTAACACAATTGCATTTATTATATTGCCAAGCATCTATAGTCTTTTCACCTTAACTTGACCATGATTTTCGTCATTTTGCAGATCATTTCATGAAGTTCAGTTGCAGGGAAGATTATACTGTGGCTGTACATCCTGTCCTTAGCACTTCTTTGTGACTAGCATCATATTTTAGTGAATATATATTACCCCAGCTCAGCATTCAAGATTGAAAGATGGCAATTTTAGGACAAGTTCCGAATTTGAGTTTCAGAATGTTGGCAGAAAGGTATACGGCATATGAGAAGGAAAAAAACTACAGTAATTACAAATGGAACAATAGAATCAACGTAACACCTTTGTGTGAGTTCTCCCCCGCAAGCGAGGGTGCACCTTTAGTAACGCGTCAGCTCAACAGATGGCGTTAGGGTCGACATCAAGCGTGCATTTCTAGCTTAAATTAAAATATATTTATCCCTCTCTAAATCACATGTTATTAAGGCTGATCAAAAGTATAGGTCTTTATATTTTCAGGAGGGGGATTAGGTGACCTTCACCTGCCATCGCTCTGATATGAATTTTTAATACTAAATTTTGGATGGGTCGAGAGAAAGGGTCCGGAGTGGTGTTTCGGATCTGTATTCAAAGATGGCTGTTCAGAGCCAGACACAGTACTATCTGGTTACATCTCCCATCTATTTTGTTTATTCAGTGTCGTAAGCGTTATCCAACAGGTACAATATAATGGAAAACACAGGGTAATTAGTACTAACTCTAATACGGACCCTTGCCTCATGAACTCGCCAAACTGTTGCTCAAGATAGCTAAAGCTCACTGTTTTGTGATTCAGTAGGCTGGTCTGGGGAGCCTACAAGGCAGGTCCACGTAAGCCAGTCGTCAGAAAAACGCTGTCCGTCGCAGGGGAGAGTACCTCCACCTTATGGTAAGTCGATTTCTTATGTTTTTTTTTTTTTTTTAAGTGTGAAGGTCTTACGGTGAGGTATAATTCTTATTGTTAGTTTGTTGGGACTTTTTCCCCTTTCTACATAAGTTAAATGGCGAGCGAGGTTGGAGAAGGACAACCTGTTTAGCTGTGAAACACTGTAGTAGTTAGTTCGGTATTTTAGCTTTGGATTTTAAGCACTGAAAGTGAGAAGGGTTTTGATAACGAATTAAGTTAAAGGTGGAGGTGACTGAGTTTTTACGGCTGCAGCACTTTAACTATTTCCATTATGCTGGTACTGTACTTGGAGAATACAAAGTCGAACAAGTGAGCTTGACAGACTCTACTGCCCAAGGTCTAAACTTTGCAGTGGACATATGGAGAAAAGAGCGTTAGTCGTATTAAGAATGTTGCCTTCTATAGTGCATGGGTTAGCTAATTACAGACTGCTGAGTGGTAGTTGCTCATTGACTTACTGGGAACACGGGCAAAGAAATACTTGTATGCAGAAATAATGCAACAACCTTACAACTGCAAGGATACTAGATAATGGAAGGATAGACGGCACTGCTGTCAAAAGATATAGCAGAAGCTACGGATTAATAGACTTAAAATGAAGCAGTTACAACCTTTATAGGCAAGTGATTCTTTACTTGGTGGAACACAGCCACTCCATCGTACACTAAATCGAGTCTGAAAGCTAAAAGCATTTTCTGGGCTTCTTCATTGCTAGTAAGTCCCTCGATGCATCTTTCGCTATGAATTGAGGTCTGTGATTGTGATTTTTGCTTTGTTAGAACAAGCTGTGATAATTTTATTGACTCCATGCACTTAAACATTACCCACTAGCTTTGACATGAAAGAATCTCTGGGCATGACTGTCTTTGCAGTATTTCATGTTAAAGTACTCTCCTTTTTATCTAACGAACCACGCACTTCAGAATAAGTGTTTCTTCCTTGCAATAGCCAACTTTTTTTTTTGAAGGGGAGGGGGGGAGGAGAGGGAGGAAGGAGGATGGGCAGAAATCTAAGATAAGCTAAAATTTGTCAGGTCATGCATCTGTAGTGATGTTAATCTTTCTTCCCACTGTATGTTTAGAGTTATTTGTCAATGCGTAGCTTGTATTTTTTGTTAAAATGAATCTAGAGTAGAAAGGTACGATTAAATTGTCACTTAACAATTTGAATTTCGCAGGTGAGGCGACGGACACTGCTGTCTACACACTGCCCCCATACCAGCCGATAAGTATACTCCAACTTTCGGTGTCCATTTTCATTTTCACTTTTAATTTTGATTAACTTTCAATCCTTAGGTCCCTGTCTGCTTTAAGGGTTTGGCTGGTTGTTTTGCAGTATTTGTCAGGGTGAGGGAGTAGGCTATGGTTTTAGGTTAAATACTAGAAAATAATTTAAGGGCCAGAAGGAATAAGGAACGACAGGCTTAGAAACTAGGGTGTAAGATTTTGTGATGAGATAGCTACTTAGGCTCTGCTAGGAAATATATTTACTTAGGCTGTAGGAATGTTTGGTGGGAGACACGGTTAGACCTTGAATTATTTTTCCCAAGTTTCACGCTTCACAAAACATCTTGAGTGTATGTGATACAGCAGATATTGTACCCATGGAAATTCCATTTCTCGTGTCGCACCGTGATTGGCTAGTGTTAGGAAAATTACGTAGTCCTGCCTCACCCCTAATTGCTCCACGTGCTGTATACCTACATAGGCTGGAAAAACCCTCAATGTTTACATTTTATACACAAACTTGAGCTGCTTTCAACATGTTTTAGACTTAATGACTAGCTTCTTCCTGGACAAATGATTGTGCTGATCTCTTGCAACATAGGGAATTCGATACAGTTACGTCCTACATCTGCTTTGTTCTAGCTTTGCATCCATTCCTCGTAGTTTCTCTTGTGTACATTTTCGGGCATCCTCTGCACGGTATGCTGTTTTTTACTCATTTTCATTTCCTTTCGCTTTTGACTATTTAACATTCTGAGGATGCTGCGATCCAAAGGCCTGCTTTCATTAAGCAGATAACCGAAGCTTTAAGTAGGGGACACACACTTACCTTGTACTGTTGTAGTTTGAACATTGACATTTTTATATACCAACTGCCTTCCGTTTAAAATTTAACATGATTGCCGGATAGCATAGTCTCATAAAGGCTTCTTTTATGTATTTAATCTCTTCCTCTATGAACTCATTACTGCAGATTCTTTGCGCCCTTAGAACAAACTGTAACATATCCAGACTTGGTCCTTGCGGTGTGCCGAGACAGTGCATAGTAATCTTCAATTGGATTTACAATACACAGTATTTTGCTCCGTCGTCTGTTCGCCATATATTACCTTTGTTTTTTTTTCTCTCTCTCCTATGCAGAAGTCAAAACATTTGTGTCCTAAGGCACTGTTACTGACAGTGTCCATATCTGCACAAAGTTACACCCTTGCCTGTGTTTCTTCTGCAGTAATCAGTCTCCCATGTATTGGCAAGCCATCACAGGCATAAAATACAGCTCATGGCTAGACAATTGTTGCCTGTATTCCTCTCCACTGAAAGTAAAGTTTCACACTTTGGTAATAGTTCGTTGTAGTCTGACCATCATATTGTCAGCTCCTCATCGTCAACGTCCACTGTTGGTCGTACTGCCGGCAAGGAAGAACAGTGGTCGCCAAAGATGAAGAGCTGCCATTACGTATATCTGATTACATCGAAGTAATCACTTTAATTCGGGATATTTACTTTCAGTGGATAGCAACGTAGCAAACACTATTATCTAGCCATGGGCTCGCCTCATTATGTTGTCATGGCTTGACTATACATGGAAACATTTCAGGCTGACTACTGCAGGAGAATCCAAGGCAGGGGTGCAACTTGGTACAGACATGTGGACGATGTGTTAGTGCCAAAGGACACCATTACTCTAAATAACACGGATATTAGCGCGAATGATGACTTCACAATAGAAGTGAAAGAAAAAAACTCCGATTCTTAGATCCTGTAACCCTGAGAACAGACTAGGAAGCTATACTGCGTAACATACACCATCCAGGATGACTATCCACTATATCCAGCACACAACAAAAGGTCCAAGTTTCGAGTTAAAGGATTTTTCCGAGGGGTGTATATTATTAGCCGTAATGAGTGCATGAAGGATGAGATTAAATACGTAATAGCTATTATGGTATGCTATCCGGTAGTAGTGTTAAATCCCAAAAAAAGATGTATAAATTGCTAATGATCAAATTGTCAATTCTAGGCATATATGACCCAATATCAAAGCTTCCGTTGTAATATACAGCATATCGCAAGTGGAAGGTCTAGAATGTACTCTAGGATAGTTCCCCCTTATACACATCCCTGCCACATCGAACCTTTCAGCGTGAGGCGGCCACAGTGCAGCAGCAGCCAGACACTCTGAACTGGCTGGTAACACTGTAGGAGGGGAAAGGTTATGGGAGGAGGAAGGGTGGGGGAAGAGAGTGGTTGGAAGAGATGAGGGTTCCTACCCCTTCCCGCTTCCAGCCCCACACCTCGCACAGCTACCAGATAAATGCTGTCTACTGCTTCGATACCGCTTGACTCATTTCGAAGTGGTGAACGATTGTATAACTCAAAACCTTCCTCGAGTTTACATAGGGGAAGCAGGACCAGGAATGGACAAAAGGATAGAACACAAAGTATGTGTGCTGCATCAAGGGTATCTAATTCCCTGGTGATGCACTTAGATCAGCACAATAGCTTGTCCAAGTGAGAAGCTGCAATCAGTGAGGAAGGTCTGAATAAACAAATGAGATAATGAAAGCAACTCAGGCCGAAAAATCCCTCCCTATGGGTAGTTACATCTTCTACACTATGTAGGAGAGCATTAATGACGCAAATCAGATGTGGGGTAGGACGACAGAATTTTCCTAGTAACCAACCGGACTGCTGCACGAGGAAGGGTGGGGAGGAGGGAGGTACTTTCTGGGGGTATAAGGGTCTCTGCAGCATCACTTAAGACTCTGAAGATGGATTCTGTGTAGCCTGAAAACGTTATAGAACACAAGGAATTAAAGATCTAAGCTGCATTTCTTCTCCCACCCAACATACGGTAGCATGGATACTTAGGCTGTGATAAGGAACATTGCAGTTAATAGAAAATTCAGCTAGGGGACTGGATAGGTAAAATAGGGTTGAAACTTTTGATAGGATGCTAAAGTTAAAAGAAAGCTAAAGCTAGGAGGCAACTGTAGGTGTTGGTAAGGATGGTGTAGGAAGAAAACCATAGGTTGGAAACTATTTAGCTATAGGGAGGCAACTAAGGAGAGTAGATGGTAGAAAGATGAAGGGTACACTTACACTAGATGGTAGAAAAGTATACTTTAGTATACTATGATACAAGGTTCGAAAATTATCCCTGACATGTGTAAGTATACAGGTAAGATACAGGTGAACTTAATCAGCTCCCAAGCAGTCAGGGTGTTGGAGCTCAGGTAAAGTTATAAGATTAA
>JAGKTI010041915.1:0-10180 GCA_018397915.1 Birgus latro
AAAAAAAAAAAACACTCGCCACATAAGGGATGGAGTTTACAACTCCATGCAACACCGCGGTATTGGCCATTGTCACACCGGGTACGGGGCAGAACCGACCATAGTCTGTTCCCCAGTTGCATCTCCGCTGCAGGATAGGACCGGCCATAAGTCGTCTGACTCCTGTAGTCATTCCCCGCAGAGTAGCGCCGCAGTACCGGCCACAAGCCGTACCGGGTATGAGGCAGGATCGTCCATAGTCCATCCCTCTGCTACTAGTCCTCTTAGCTCCTTGGTATGGGCCATTAGTCACACCAGAGCTACAACCCCCTGTGCCACTGATACGACGTCGGCCACTAGTCACGTCAGGCCAGAGGTATAGCAGGCCACTAGCCGCCCTGGAGCTGCAGTCCCCTGTGCCACTAAGGCATTGGCCCCTAGTCACATCAGGCCAGAGGTATAGCAGGCCACTAGCCGCACTGAAGCTGTTGTCCCCTGTGCCACTATGACGTCGGCCACTAGTCACATCAGGCTGGAGATAGAGCAGGCCACAGTCTGCGTCTCTCCCACAGGAGATCCTGCAACCAGAGAGGACCCTTCCCCCGAGCCATGGCAAGGCCTCACCTGGGGCCTTGGTTCCCTGCAGCTCCACCAGGATGAACAGCAGCCGAAGCAGAGCCCCAGCAGACCCAGTAGCCGATGTCGGGCCCTGTCCACCATTCCCCTGGCCCGAGGTTCCACTGTGACGACCCTGACGGCGACGCCGCCCTCCAGCCGTTGCCGCAGTCCAGCCGCCCCGGGTTCCAGTACCTTGGGTCCTCAGTCACCCCAAGAGTTGCCCCAAACACCAGGGCGTGACTTACCTGTGGGCGAGACCTCTCTGAGTCTCTCCCAGACTCAACGTCAGGCCCGTCTCCTGGCTCTCTTCGGGTCCCACGACTACGTGTGGGCCCCGCCCAGGGGCGCGTCACTCTGTCCTTCCTCCAGACGGAGAAATCAACCTGCAGCCCACCAATGATCGTGAAATGAGTGGGCTTTACCTATGTGTGTGCCTTCTAGATTAGTTTATACCATGTGAGTGATTCCTTATAGTATATTCTAGTGATAAATAGACCAGGAACCCAGAGTGTAAGACTGGACGAGCCCAATAGTAACTTTCGCCTAATTTATATCCTGAGTGGAGTCCCATGCATCCCCCAGTGAACGAAACGCCACAGTGACCAACAGAACAATAATATTATGTCGATCGTGCCATTTGCATGTTTATTAAAACTCTCCCTCCCTAGTGTACAGGCATGCGAGTGAAACACTACAGTGACTAGCAGAAGGAAAGGATATTATTCCAAACATGCCTCCCCCTTGTGTATTAAACTTCCACCCGCCCCAGTGTCAAGGCACATTAGTTATGGTATATCTAGCCATCTCCAAATGTCCTGCTAGAATACGGCATTCCCCCCTTCAGTGATCACTGCGCAGCAGACTCTATTCGAGATAGACTTCCGGCCAGGTGAGTGTCTATGTCACAGGTGTTAACGTAATTTATGTATCAGTGCCGTCCAGTGCTATACGAGGTTGGGAAATTGTAGTAAATTCATTCCTGTGTCCTGAATCATAAGTGTATTTTATGTGCCATAAGTGCCGGGTAAATATTACCATACTTTCTACAAGCCGGTATAATGACAGATTTCCAGTCAAGTAAAACCTTGTGTTAAGTTGTTAATGTATCCCCGGCCAACTCAGCATCTAGTGTATATGTTGATGCATTAGTGTCTCTGGGAAGATATTTGTAAAACATGTGTGTAACAGTCACTGCCTTGATTTTGTGTCCAGTCCTTTCCTTAGAATTATCAACCTGGTCTAGAATAAGGACCTGCTGTAGCCTGCACATTTGAGGGGCGAGAAACCGACCCGCAAATAGTTAGCATAACACTGGTGGCTAGTGTTGGTTCTTGACCCTGACGGTGAAAATGGACTGGAAGGAAAATTTGGAAAAATGGTAGCTAAAACACATGTACCCCTACCAAAATTCGACACACAACAATGCGACATCACTGCATACTTAGATATGGTCAAGCCATTACTTGATATTGGGTTTGATAATGATAACCAGAAAATAGCTGTCACTCTACCTCACCTGGGAAAGGCGGTATCTAGTATAGCACCAAAAATAGTCCCAGATCTCACATGGGCCAGATTTGCAAAAATAGTAACAGAGGCCATTACCCCTTCATTAGGGAAAGTTATTGCGATGTCACAACTCGATGCCCTGAAATACGACGGTGATTTGGACAACACATTGATCCAAGCTCGGCGACTCATCACCGCCGCATACCCGGATGCCGAAATAGGTACCCGGGATGAGCACGTACCCCACACTCTCCTGAAAATCCTTCCGGGCACAGTGAAAGAGCATTTCACTACCCATGACCCGTCAGGAGACTTGGACCGTGACCTTCAGCTCATCAGACGCCTCCTAGCAGCCCGCTCCACCCCACAGCACATCGACGCAGTCACTAACTGCCCCACACAGGCAACGGCGCCCACCATTCCCACGGCACACCCTTCAAATATTGTCACCATCGACCCTTGGGAATTTCCTGTCTGCAGCCACAGATGCCCTATATATGACATCCGTAGGCAGCTACAAGTTGCCCAGCGCAGGACCACCACAAAAGAGTGCGTACCCCTTACCTCATTACATGACAAGGGGGCACACGCCAATTGCTCACAGTCTGGGGGAAGCAGAGCCCAACAAACAAGGCACTCAGGAGGCAGAGCTCGGAGGAGAAGATGCCCTAAACCTCCCCCACACCTCTCCACATTGGTGGGGGCCACCTCATATCACCCCCCATCCTACAACCAAAGAAGAATTAAAGAAATAATCCGGAGACATCCGCAATCATCTCCGGAACCTCCTAAGCAACACTATGCTCCTCTACTTTTTCCCTCTTTTCACTCTTCTCCCACTATATCTTCCATCTTACCACATCCTCCTCCTAACCCCCCTTTTCCTCCACACACCACTTTCCCTGCTACCATCGCCTCCCCCCCTTCCTAGCTCCTCCTCATTACTGTCTCCCACCTATCACCACTCTATCATGCCCTCTCGCTCCGCAACCCCACCTGACACCGCACCTTTCACCACTAAATCAACCTCGTCCTTACCCTTGCCAGCACACGTCTCTCCACCAGAGGCGCCGCTGACCTCCATGCCACCAACCAAGCCACGCAGCCCCACAACGTCCAGATCACTGCCAAGCCACCCACACGTACACACACCTCTGCACTCACCGCCACTCCAGTCACCACACAGATCCAGCATGTCCCCTACGTTCCGCCCCACAGACGATCTTCCACCACCACCCACACCTTACCATCACACACCCCGTTCACTCCCCCTCCCCATCAACCCTGCGTCTAACCACCACAACCCCCCGTTCCGGGTGCATCTCACGCCCACCATCCCAATACATTTCCTAGTCCATGCCAACCCCTCCCCCCTCCATCAGCAATCCGCCCACACCAACACTTAACACCTCTCCTATAGCCCTTCCCTTCCACCAATCCATGTGGAAAACTCCACCCCACTGCCATCCCAGGGGAACACCCGCTCCACTACCACCCGGACATCCTCGTCTGCCGCTGGCCAGCATTCTCCACTGCACCACCAACACCGCCACCATGCGCGTCCAGAGAATGACCTGGATCCCATCACAAAGTTGACACCATCGCATCCGGAGCACACACCACTTACTACGACTCCTCCAACAGGCGAACCACCCTTCCACTCTTCGTGTCACCTACTCCCACCACCTGCAGGCCAACATACTGACCGACCACTGGACTACCTTCCTGTATCACCTCAAACCCATCCTCCGAACGGCCAACACCAACCTATACCACCTCCAGTCACGGGGTCGTGACTTTGTTACAGGGGAGGGTGGTGAAATACAGGAGTTAGGGGTAAAGGCCACAGATGACGCGACGGCCGATGCAGACGACACCAACACCCCCAATACCAACGGGGGCCCGCCGCTGACACTGAGCAGCTTGGAGCAGGAACGGCGCACCTGTATCCCTCCCTGGCGCCCCTCTTACTCCCAGCCGATGCCCCGGAAAGGTAGCAGTCGCTGGCGCCTAGTCTCCGGCGGAAATTCCACTTGCCAGGTAAGGGGTGGAGTTTACAACTCCACGCAACACCACAGTATTGGCCATTGTCGCACCAGGTACGGGGCAGAACCGACCATAGTCCATTCCCCAGTTGCATCCCCGCTGCAGGATAGGACCGGCCATAAGTCATCTGACTCCTGTAGTCGTTCCCCCCAGAGTAGCACCGCAGTACCGGCCACAAGCCGCACTGGGTATGAGGCAGGATCAGCCATAGTCCGTCCCTCTGCTACTAGTCCTCTTAGCTCCTAGGTATGGGCCATTAGCCGCACCAGAGCTACAACCCCCTGTGCCGCTGATACGACATCGGCCACTAGTCACGTCAGGCCAGAGGTAGAGCAGGCCACTAGACGCCCCGGAGCTGCAGTCCCCTGTGCCACTACGACGTCGGCCTCTAGTCACATCAAGCCAGAAGTAGAGCAGGCCATTAGCCGCACTGAAGCTGTTGTCCCATGTGCCACTACGACGTCTACCACTAGTCAGGTCAGGCTGGAGATAGAGCAGGCCACAGTCTGCTTCTCTCCCACAGGAGATCCTGCAGCCAGAGAGGACCCTTCCCTCGAACCGTGGCAAGGCCTCACCTGGGGCCTTGGTTCCCTACAACTCCACCAGTGTGAACAGCAGCCGAAGCGTAGTCCCAGCAGACCCAGTAGCCGACGTCAGGCCCTGTCCACTACTCCCCCGGCCCGAGGTTCTCGTGTGACGACCCTGACGGCGACACCGCCCTCCAGCCGTTGCCGCAGTCCAGCCGCCCCGGGTTCCAGTACCTTGGGTCCTCAGTAACCCCAGGAGTTAAAAGACCCAGCATGACTGCGGGCAGAAACATTGTTAAAAAAAAGATGAGATTCATGTGTGGGTTGACTCTAGTACCTTTTGTTGGCCTCTTTTTTGTGAACAGCTTTAAAGCAGGACTTTTTTTAGTCGCAGGGTATGAGAAAGGAATGTATCCTTCTATGTCTGAGAGAATATACCTCTTCAGTGAAAAAGCACACTCAGATGGCTCACAGCGATGAAAAGGATAAATAAAGAAGTACAGTACTGCCTGATGCCCTCCAAATCTGAGAGAAGTCACTTAAGTAACATCCAACATCCAGTACTTTCCACACAGGTGTCCAACAATGTACAGTACGTAGAGTCACGGTAAACTGATCACTGCTGCAACAACTAATTTTTATGCTTAGTTTGATTTTTTTTCAAGTTTTTTTTTTTTTTTACACATTAGCTAAATTTGACAAAAGTCACTAAATTAAAACAACCATTTCATTTTCCTAAGCTTTCCATCGCTGAGCTATGAGCCATATCAACAATATATTTCCCAAGATAACTCAGTTTTGGTGCTAAAGTTGGTACTTTTTCAGCAATATGTAGCAAATTTTTATAATAATAACTTATAAAACACCCATTATTTTTTGGTAGGATATCGAATGACAAGAGTAGATCTGCAGGAGCCCTAATACATTCGAGACAAATTTCATTGTTGTACTCAATACCCAACTTCATCAAGTATAATTTTCTTGCTTGCTTGCAACATTAGCTCACCCATTCACTTATGAAGGAAATCATCATAGTGAAGGGAATATAGGCTATGATACCGTAAAAACTTAAAATGTTATTTTTCCAACAACTTTATAAGTTTTTTTCTTTTGGCTCATTTATTGCCTTTTTTTTAAATAATGTACTGCCTAGAAGATTTCCTTAATATTAATATTCCTTTTTTCTGCCCCTTATGAAGCACTATCACCTAAATAAAATCATCTGACTTCAGCTGAAAAAACTATCATAGTTTTCCCTACCATTGTAAAGTAGATAATCCTTCATCTAGAACATTGGTTCCTAGCATAGGGCCTTAACCCTCTGGGGTGGGCATAGTTTGTTAGTTGGTGGGTCGTGATGTAATTCTGAGTTTCTTGGGTCACAGAATTTCCTAATCATTTACCTGGACAGAAGTTTCTCAATAATCCTTTATTCTCGGGAGCCTGCTGTAAAGAACACATCTGGAAGAATGCACAGTAGAGTACAGGCAATTTAAAAGAATTTTGATCTGCAAGACTCATTCCGGGAGGCATTCTTGCTTGAGTTTTGGCTGAAAGTTTGGTCCTATTCTGTTGTCTGGTATGTGAGTGTTTCTGCACTTTTCGTACACCTACAGTCCTCAAAGGCCTAAATTCAAGTCTCGGTTTTGAATCTTGTCTCCGGTTTAAACCCTAAATTACAGAATAATCCCAGGCCACTGATATTCAGAACGAGGCTTTGAGCCGCTGAGGCCGGTCGAGTCCATCCGTGGCTTAAACCACCTTGAGGGGATGGATTGACCGGAGTTCGGGGCTGACAAGTGTCAACATAACTACGAGATTATTCTTTCCAATCATTTCGCAGACTGAATAGCTTGTACTGAAGAGAAAATTAATTATCAAACTTCCTTGTCCTCTATATGTTGCGAATGCTGTGCAAACCAACCAGCAGCCTATTCTTACTGTATCTTGTGCAAATATTCTGGCCTTAGGCTTTGTACTGTATCTAGCACGTTTTGAAATCCAGTATACCACGAAATAGTGAACTGATCACCTATAGTTTACCACGTTTTGAAATTCGGTTTAGCGCTTTTCAAGATTCCTGTTTACTAACACTGCAGCCTCTGTGGCCTGAGCACTTCATCTCAGCCACACATTGGGCATGGGTAGGGAAAGGTTTACCACACCTCTGTAGCACAAATCTGTCAACTGAACACACTAACCTGATACATATCACCGTACATTCTTATCACAGAACTATCAGTTACTTCAACAAAAAAGGGATGAGGCTATGGCACACCTAATGTCTGACTTGGGTCGTATCTCTGATTGGGGTAAAAATAATCTTGTTATTTTTAATGCATCAAAAACTCAATTCCTACACTTATCAACCCAACTTCCTCAGGATTACCCACTAATGTTTAATAATGAACAGTTATGTCCTGCATCATCCTTGAACATGCTTGGGGTTTCATTCTCTCGGGATTTGTCTTGGAAAGAACATATTACATCTCTTGTGAAATCTGCTTCCAAGAGATTAGGTGTGCTAAGCCGATTCCAAACTTTCTTTACCCCTGCACAGTTGTTGACCTTGTACACGGGTTTTATTCGCCCGTGTATGGAGTACAACTCTCATGTGTGGGGAGGCTCCCCACATGCAGCTCTTCTCAATAGGTTGGAGTCAAAGGCTTTTCGTCTCATTAACTCTCCTCCTCTTACTGATTCCCTTCAACCTTTGTCTCTTCGCACCACTGTCGCATCTTTATCTCTCTTCTGTCGCTACTTCAATGGTCACTGTTCCTCTGAACTGTCTGTTTGCATCCCTCCACCTCTACGACGGGCACGTAGTACCCGTCTAGCAACAAACTCTCATCCCTTTTCTGTCCAACTCTCTAATGCAAGAGTTAACCGTTACTCCCAGTCCTTCATTTATGCAACTGGTCAACTCTGGAACTGTCTTCCTCTGTCTGTATTTCCTACTACCTATGATCTCCAGTCTTTCAAACGCAGTGTGTCCAGGCATCTCGAAATGAATGGATCTTGAATTTGGCTCTCTTTTGTATTGTTTTTGCTTTTTCTTGAAAGGAACAGTATGGAGGCCTGTGGCCTTTGGTTCCTTCTTCCTTGCATAAAAAAAAAAAAAAACAGCCTACAATAGTTCTGCAATATAAACATGTTCATAAATGAACAGCATTAAGAGGAAGGAGTGCTAGCTATGTGGTAGTGGAAAATTCTGGATAATCCATGCATTTCTAGCTAGTCAGAGCTGCCAGTTAGCCTACTGATGTGAGCGGAGGTATTTTGTAAGGTTATGCATTAATTTATCTTGTTTTATTTCCCCTATTATGTTTTATTTGGATGACAGTTAAATTAAGTAGTATTCAGAATTAATTTCAGTTTGTATGTAAAAGCATTTAGAGTGCTATGTAAAGTAAGAAAGCTCAGGAATATTTTAGATGTCTCTTACTTAGAATTCTGTTGCTGATAGGAGTACATGGATTAGAATGTTCGAGTAGGCCAGAAGGTTAAAAAAGGATGGGGGAGGGGTGGGGCAGTCAGTTTACTTGTGGCCCTTTTGAAGTTGGTGTAGCTCCGGCACTTGTTAAATTAGTTAAGTTGGCAAGCAGGCAGTATAATTACTTAGGAAATAAAAACTATGCTCGCAAGAAGCAGATATTATTTAGATGCCAGAGTTGATCTTGTGTACACTTGGATCAAAAATGATCTTTACACTAATGCTACTGAATATCTGCAACATTATACATCTATTAAAATGTGGGACTTGCTAGTTAGCTAGTACTGGAAGGTTCTCAGTAATTCTTGAAGTTCGGTTACATGTCAGGGCTGCCAGTTAACCTGCTATTTGTGAGTAGAGGTGTTTTGTAAAGTTATACATTAAATTTTATGCTCTTTTTCTCTATAATGTTTTATTTACGTGATTATTTGTAAAATCATGTAAATGTATTTCAGTTTATATATTACAGCATTTAGACTGTTATGTAGTGTTAGAAAACTCTAGAAATTCTGCATGTCTCCGACTTGGTAACTTGCTTCTCTGCGAATGTAGTAGATCATTCTAGTACATAGGGAACATATATAAGGATGTGGAAGGGACTAGAGGAGTGCTCAGTTCAGTTTGAGTTTAGTTTAGTTTCAGTTCCGTGTCAATGCAATTTGTGAAGATTGTATTGATCAGGTACTTGTGGAAACAGTGAAGTGTAGTTGCCAAGCATTAAGTGTAATTAACTGGAATATAAAGACAGCGAATTTAACCTACTGCATCCCGTCATCATATGGGTACATCAGAACTTTTTTTCATGCTGAGACCTGTCGATGTACCGGTATGTTCTGCAATTGCGACGTCCGTCATTTGCACATTTTTCAAGTTTCACAGGTGATTTTTGGTAGGCATATGTGGGAGAGCTTCATCTACCAGCCGCCAGGCAGTGACAGTGCCTGACCACACTTTAGTACATTAGTACATTACCACACCTTAGTACATTACTGATACTGTGTGTGCTAGCGATATATGACGCTTACTATAATATTAAGGTCAGTCAAAATATGTGATAACAGCTATATAAAGTGGAAATTGGTATAATGTTTATGGAAAAGTATAATGTGACTTGAAAAATAGAATGTAAGTTGAATCAACAGTCATAGTAAGTCAATTGTGCAAGACTTTGGTAATTCTGATGTGTTCGGTGAGTGAAACAAAGCTTATATCACCTACATTATTGTATGAAAACCAATATATTCTTTTACTACATATAAATTCGTAAAAAATGAACAAATATCTACTTTTTTTTTAAATGCAAGGAAGAAGGAACCAAAGGCCACAGGCCTGCATACTGTTCCTTCCAAGAAAAAGCAAAAACAATACAAAAGAGAGCCAAATTTAAGATCCGTTCATTTCGAGATGCCTGGACACACTGCGTTTGAAAGACTAGAGGTCATAGGATGTAGAAAATACAGACAGAGGAAGACAGTTCCAGACTTGACCAGTTGCATAAATGAAGGACTGGGAGTAACGGTTAACTCTTGCATTAGAGAGATGGACAGAAAAGGGATGAGAGTTTGTTGCAAAACGGGTACTACGTGCCCATCGTAGAGGTGGAGGGATGCAAGCAGACAGTTCAGAGGAACAGTGACCGTTGAAGTAGCGATAGAAGAGAGATAAAGATGCAACAGTGCGGCAAAGAGACAAAGGTTGAAGGGAATCAGTAAGAGGAGGAGAGTTAATGAGACAAAAAGCCTTTGACTCCACCCTATTGAGAAGAGTTGCATGTGGGGAGCCTCCCCACACATGAGAGTTGTACTCCATACACGGGCGAATAAAACCTGTGTACAAGGTCAACAACTGTGCAGGGGTAAAGAAAGTTCGGAATCAGCTTAGCACACCTAATCTCTTGGAAGCAGATTTCGCAAGAGATGTAATATGTTCTTTCCAAGACAGACCCCGTGAGAATGAAACCCCAAGCATGTTCAAGTATGATGCAGGACTGAACTGGACATTATTAAAC
>JAGKTI010041916.1:0-10180 GCA_018397915.1 Birgus latro
ACAAAGATTGACGAATTCCTGGTGTACCCATCAGCCATGATATACCATTCTCTGTAACTGCTAAGGATGATGATGATATTGATTTACATGCTGTTTCTGCCATTGAAAATTCTACGGATTCTGCCACGACTTCTTCAGCTAATCTTACCCTTCTAGTAAAAGCGAGCAACTTTCCTGATTATAATGAACATTTAATTAATCCTTTGTACACATATTGAGAAGTTGTGGCCTTACCTGGTTGACCTATGGGGAAGACCAATTTGATGAAGCATACTATCGAACTGACTTCCGGTACTCAACCAGTTTATATCCCGACATATAGACTAAACAGTAGCTTACAAAGAGAAACTGGCTACACAGTATAGGATCTGCTTAACCAGGACATCATTGAACACTCCGTCAGTCAGTGGAAGAGTCTGCTTTTCCTAGTCCCCAAGAAAGGAGGCGAGTTTTGACTACCATAAAGTAAACTATGTCACTGTACCCGATCGATTCCCTTTACCAGATTTACTGGGATCACTTGGCAAGAATAACGTTGTTTTCACTCCCCTTTACTTACTTAGTGGCTACTGGCAAGTAGAAATGGAAGTTATCACGCCCTGTAATTGCATTCAGTTCCCCTACTGGCCACTATCATTTTAAACGGTGTCCCTTTAGTCTTAGAAGTGCTCCATCAGTATTCATCAGTATTCGTTCAGCACAAGAGGCGGGAGTTTCAAACTGATTAACGGTTCTAGAACTTATTCCTGATCATATCACTCCCGGACACTTCGCTACCAGACAGATTGTTACCAGTCTTTTCCTTACTAGGACATTTCGCTACCACGTCATTTTACTACCTATTTTATTAGGTGTTATTCATAAATCAAAACACATACCTAACCTAACCTCACTTATCTAATGAACTGAATGTAACCTAATTTTTCACTGTGAATATTTAACCTAGCCAAACCTAACTGAACCTAACCTAACCTTAGATAATATTTTGAGGGAGCAAAATGGCCTGACAGCGAGATGCCCCAATAACGAAGAGACTGGTAGTGAATCGTCTGGATGCGAGATGTCCAGTAGCGAACTAGCTGGCCATCCTGAAGAACAATGCTAACACTCAAGACAAAAGGCTTCAGCATTAGCAGACAATAATTTGCAAGTACTGCCATGAGGTATTGACGGCCTCTCTGTCAAGCAAGTATGTTTGTGGAGCACTGATCCAAGACGACCATATTGAACTGAAGAAAGAGAGAACTTCATGCATATGAAGCACAGTGATGTCTAATAACTTATAGCGAAAATGTTGCAGGCGGTTTGCTATAATGTTGCTATTGAACCAGCCCTCATCCCGTGAGTGGCAATGAAAGAGGCGAGTCAGCAATGAGATTAACATTAGTGACGCATGCGTGGACATTAGTGCTCTTGGTTTCTGGACACAAGGTGAAAGTCTTCTTTGACGTCAGGATCTTGATTCTATGGGGATTCGAATCTGGGATCATTAGGACTGCAGGCAACCTCTCTATCGATTCAGCCACCGCCTTCCCCAAATGCAGCTCCTCTATTCTCAGATTGCTAAATAACTACCTGAACAGAAGCATCAGCAAGAAGAGCCAAATCACAATGTGGATGAAGGATTGTCCCATTCTTTCTGAGATACGAGTAGTGTCTGCTCTGTCTCGAGGGCACAAGACCATCTCACTCGTCAAGCCTGTCTCAGTGGTGGACACAGTCTCAGTGGCGGGCATATTTCTAGTGGCAATGCCTCTGCTGTTGCTGAAATTAGGACAGTGTCATCTGCAAATCTGAAATGGTTTAGGTTTTCTCCATTTAAGTTTACTCCTTTATTCTCCCGGTCTAGTTTTCTTAAAATACTTTCTAGGCATGTTGTAAGTAATTTTGGTGAAATTGTATCTCCCTCATGCATGCCCTTCGCAATCTTTAGTTTTCCGAGTCTTTATGTAATTTAATTGTAGCAGTTCCCTTATATGTATTCGGGAAGTTTTGCAATGTTCTCATTTATTCCTTGTTCCCACAGTGAATTTATAACTGGTATGTGCTCCACTGAGGCGAAAGCCATTTCGTAATCAACAAAACCTTAGCACAGTGTTTGTTATATTCTGCAGTTTTCTCAGTTAGCTGATTAATTGTGTGTAGATGATCAGTAGTAAAATACCTGCTTCGGAATCCTTCCTGTTCACGAGAGTGGTTTTCTTCCAAGTTTGTTGTTTGTCTGTTCGTAAAGACCTTAGTGAAGAGTTTGTAAATAACTGGCAATTGGCTAACGGGTTTATAGCTACTGAGATCTTTTGTGTCACTTTTTTTTTTTGTAAGGCAAAATAACTATTGCATTACACAGTGTGAATTTTCTTCTTTATACACTGAGTAAATAAGTGGGCGAGTCTGCTTTGTACTTCAGCGTCCGACAGTAAATCTGCTACTATTCCATCTTCTGGGTCCTTCCCTCTTTTCGTATTTACTTCCTCTTCTGTTACCTCTGGTGTTTCACTTGTTTCAACCGAAAAGTTAGCTATTGGTACTACTGTGCAGGGATTGGATGGTAAAGAGAGTTGAAAAATTTTACAAAGGTCCGTATGCATCAAAAACTATGTACACTATCTACAGCCAAACACCATAATCCCGTAAGGGTGGCTGTTTGTCTGAGTTGTTTGTTTTACGGGAAGGGACACGAGCCCTCCACCAACCCACTTGCTGACAAGTAGAGAATACGTTTGGGTTGGTAATATGGTTACCACCCAGCAGTGTAAATGGCTTTCTGGCTTACAGGAAACTATTAGGCTTGTCACTCAATGAAAGGTCACCAGAA
Organism: Birgus latro; assembly: GCA_018397915.1. Lineage (NCBI taxonomy): Eukaryota > Metazoa > Arthropoda > Malacostraca > Decapoda > Coenobitidae > Birgus > Birgus latro. The sequence goes on from JAGKTI010041916.1 coordinate 2,816, forward strand.
AAGGAAAGAAAAGTAATAAAGAGTGACCGGAAAGATGGGAGGAGTAGGAAGAGAGGAGGTCAGAAACATGTGAAAGAATGGTAAAGATAAAGGAAGTAGTAAGCAACACAATATCAAGGGGAGGGACCATCATCCACTCACTTGATTTAGTGCTGCCATATAACCAACCCATAAGCGTTTCCTATGTGTCAGCAGATTGCTAGTGTCTGTCCCTCTAAAGCAGACAACTCGAAGGCAACAACCACTCTACGGGATTATGGCGTCTGGTTTGGGTAGGGTAGACAGTCTTTGATAAATATAGTTTTTTGTAAAATTCTTCAGCTATCTTCACCACCCTATCTCTGCATTTATTGACTTAAAAGTTTTTGTCTCACTGTGTAACAAACTTAAACCAGTTTTGTGTTTATGTTGATTTTTACACTTTCTGATCAATGTCAATGCTTAGATTCTGAATATGCTATTTGCTTTTGTGTAAATCTAGAGTTACAGGAATTATGCAACAACATATGTACTGTACTAGGACGGGAACTGCAACTTGTTACCATTTCTAGAATGTTGAGAATATCAAAGAATTTATATATTTCCCGGGGTGTATTATGAATATAACTAGAAAATGAGCAAACAGTAACATCACAAGGTAAGCAGGGCACATAGTATCTAGAAATGCACTTTTGATCCTGACTTTATTCTGTAGCTGTGATGACAATTGCGTAAGAATCCCTAAGTGTATTTTTTTTTGTGTGTGTGTGTGTGTCCGACTCTGGGCATAGGCTTCACAGCCTGCTATCAAGGCCCAGCAGTCCTCCTACATACCATACACCTCTACATGTCACCACTTCGGCGCTAACACCCACAGTCCATATTGAATACATGCTAGGGATGTCTCATACAGGACTGGTGTATTTGTATTAGCGGGGGTATTTTTACGACATGACGGCGGGTCTTCTGGTAGATCATTAAAGCTTGATTTTAATGTAATTCAAATCCTTAAACCGTTCCCTGCCCCAGCCGGGATTTGAACCTGGGTCCGTAGGACTGCAAGCCGTCTCTCTACCGATTGAGCCACCTCCTTCCCCTCGCCTCGTTCCACCTGTCCTGATATCTGGTTTCTATCAGCAGAATGTCCTGGTGGAACCATTCGCCATGCTCCTCGCTTTCTGCACGCAAGTTGCTTTTCAAGAAATCAAGGTGGGAATGTAGAGCGTGCAATTTGATTGACATTCTGCATCCAAGCCAATGGAATGAGCCGATCAGGTCATCGACGAACTGTGTGGAATCTGGTCTCCTCTGGTTGCCAAGAAAACCTTCCACAACCCCTCTGAAAGCATTGCAAGTGCACTTTCCATCATCAGTCATTTTACCCTGGAGTTCACGACTTGCAAGCATTCTTCGAACTTGCAGCCCGGTGAATATTCCAGCCGTCACCTTTCCATGCTCAACTTGTGAAACATTGATCGGATAGGCAGAAACTCATCGCCATCCTTGTTGATGGCTTTCAAGAATTGTTTCACAAGACCAAGTTTTATGTGTAGCGGCGGTAGCAATATCTCTCTGGAGATCAGTGAAGCTCTTAGAACATTGCACAAGCCTGGTGTGACTCTCTGAGAGGCCAATCTTTCTTCTCAAAATGTTCTGCATCGCTCCGGCTGTCCCACAAGCATAAAAAATATGAGTTCTTCGTATAACCGCCTTGCATTCCAAGTAGGTATCATTCTGAAATCCCCACTAGCCTCCCAGTGGTGATCTGAGTACTTGATCTTTGTCAGGCAGATCATCACATTCTCATAGCCTTCTTTCATTTCCACAGAATGTGCACCTGAAATTGATGGGAGTTGGTTGCCGTTATGCAAGAGTACAGCTTTTAGGCTCTTAACGGAACGGTCTATGAAGAGTTGCCATTCTGAGGCCTTGTAATCCACTCCCATGGCTTGGAACAAACCCTTAACATCAAAACAATAACACAATGAGGTTTCTTCACAAAATTTGAAGAAGGATTTAAACTTGCCGTGGTGATTCCTATAACTCAATTTGCAGAACATTCTCTAACACACGATTCATCATCACTTTCCCTCCGTCATCGACGATGTCCTCACGGTCAGAGACAACTTCCGTGTCCACAGGAGGGGCAGGAATCACCAGCTCATCGTTATGAGGCACCGGGGAGATCAAAGAAGGCAAATTTGGATATACAATGTTCTTTCTACCCTTAATGTTCTTTGCACCGCTTATATCAACCATGCAAAAATAACAATCGTCGTGGTGATTCGAAGGCTCTTGCCACACTCTTGGAACTAAGAAAGGTATTTTCTTTGTCAGTCCTTGTAGCCAAGCTTCAAGCGCAGAACAACATCTACCACAAGTGTAGTATGGAGCCCAATCCTTATCTTGATTGCCCATTGCCAAGCCAAAATATGTTTTGTATGCATAAGCAAATTTGGTATCAATGTGGATTTTGTGTATTATCCACATACATAACACACAAAGATTGTGGAAAGTATTAAGAATATATGGAGTACGTGAGAAGTTGCTGAAGGCCATGAGGAGTATGTATGAGGGTGCTAAGGTTGCGGTGCGTGTTTGATAGTGAACTGAGTGAATTTTTCTATCCGAAGGTTAGACTGAAACAGGGATGTGTCATGTCTCCATGGTTGTTCAGTCTGTATATGGATGGGGTTGTAAAACAGATACAAGGTAGGGTAGTGGATGTTGGAGTGGCCCAGGTGAGAGAGGGCAGTGTTTGGAAACTCCCTGCACTGTTGTTTGCAGATGATACAATGTTGTTAAGTGAAGACGAAGGGGAGCTGCAAGGGCTGGTGGATGAGTTTGGGAGAGTGTGTGTGAAACGGAATCTAAAGGTGAATATAGGGAAGAGTAAAGTTATGGTCTTTGAGAGAAGTGAATTCAATGAATGTACAGTGAGGTTGGATGAGGAGGTAATGGAAAATGTGAGTGTGGTTAAGTACCTGGGTGATGTGATGAGTAAGGATGTAAGTTTAGAGGGTGAAGTGATTGAAACGGTACAACAAGAGAGAAAGTTTGCTGGTGCCTTGAAAGCAGTGATAAGAAACAGGGTACGCATGGAAGTGAAAAAGTTATTACATGACAGTATTGTGATACCAACTCTAACGTATAGAAGTGAAGCTTGGACCTTGTCGAAGGGACAGAAGTCAAGAGTGAGAGAAGTGGAAATGAGTTATTTGATAGGAGCATGTGGAGTCACACAGAGAGACAGACTGACAAATGAGGAAGTGAAGGAGCATTTTGGTGTAGATGTGGATGTGATAGGAAGTGTTAGGAGAAACACACTGAGATGGTTTGGCCATGTGGAGAGGATGGAGAGTGAGAGACTGACAAAGAAAGTGTATGTGAAGGGGTGGAGAGGAAGGGGGAGGCCAAGGATGAGATGGAGGTATGGAGTGGAGAGGTATATGAGAGACGGGGATGTGAGCTGGGAGCAGGGCAATGAAACAGCGGGGGACAGGGCGACATGGAGGCAATTTGTTTGTGGCTACCCCTAATGGGATTAAGCCATCTAGCAACAGACAGAGATAGGTAGACATACATAACAAAATGTATCGGCGACAGCTTGCAAGAACGTCTACTGGTCATTTTTATCAGTAGAAACACCTTTAGGAACAGCTCAAAAACACGTCGACCAGCCAGACTAGCAGCGTGAGACTCACTCATCGAATGAACTGACCCAATCCGCGTTGCCTTGTGTAATAGTGGTCATATCAATGACAACTGCATGGACACAGATGGTGTATGTGTGTGCGTGATGTGGTAGTGATACATCAGTCATTACATCAGCACCTGGTAACAAGACTGAAAATAAACAATTGCCAATTGTTGACAAAAACTTAGACAAATAAAACATACACCATTGGAATCAGCGTGGAAAACTGTGTCTAACAAGACTAAAAAAATGAAATAAACAAATTCTTCGTTACACAGTTTTTTGCTCTCTTAGTGCCATTTTACCTCAGGTCTGTTTCAGACGTTTTATTTTTTTATATATATATTTTTTTAATGCGATCGATGTTTGTTTTTCTTTTTTCTTCTCACTCTCTTGTTGATAAGTTTATATAATTCCGCTCCTTCTGTTTCATCTTTCTTTATTTTTACCTTTTTTTTTCTTCTGAGCTCGAGGGTAATTTTTGAATAACTGTTGGCCTTGGTTGTATTAGCTTTCCCTGCTACCTTGGACTTTTGTTATTCTATCATTCAATGCATCAATGTCACTCAGCATAATTTAGAGCTGGATATCTGTTTGTCATTTCTAACTGAAAGGCTGCTTTGTGTTTGCTTACTTTCTTGGGGAATATCTTTTTTATTTTTAATCAGCTTATTTCTTTCACTTCTGAAACTGAATCTGGCTGTGCAACTCAGCATTCTGTGGTCACTCCCTATAGTTGCTTTGTTGATAACTGTGCCATTTATGATCGCTCTATTCTTATCTGCTGTACTGAAGTCAGTTTCATTCTTTGTTTCTTCATTTGGACTTCTCCAGGTCCATTTTCACCCTATTCTTTTGTGAAAAAATGTGTTCATTATTCTCATGTTATACATTTCAGCAAAATTTACCACCATTTCACCTCTGTCATTCCTTTCACCCACTCCAGCTTTTCCAATACACGTGTTTCCATTTTTCAGTCCGGCAACTTTTGCACTGAAGTTTCCCCTGAGTATAGTATATCTGCTCTTTTCTTCTCCCATGATCTGGAAGATCTCGTCATAGAATGTTTCTATTTCTTAATTTGAGCTTTGAGAATCTGGTGCACATACGTATATACTTTTCAGGGTGTATCTTTCCCCTAGCCTATTTGCAATCCATGCTACACTGTCAGATGCACTGCTGACTTAACAATGTTCTCTGCAAGATTTCTGTTAAGATCCTACACCACTCTCATTTTGCCTTCCTTTTTAGTAAAATAGGTGGTAACTGTCTTGGAGTTGAATTAATTTTTCTTCTTTTCTGTGGTTCTCACTCACACCTACAATATCCTAAATAATTTGAGTTTTACGTCAAGTTTTCCCCTAAGGGCTAAGGCGTTGCCCCTGGGTAGAGGAATTAGGTTTGGAGCATGTAACACTTTATAACCAGATGCCCTTCCTGATGTCTACCAATGACCCATGGGTGCACTCGAACCTCCGACCCTTCGGCCAAAGCGGAGCGCTCTAACTCACTGAGCCACGGCTGCTATATATCCATATTTTCTAATTCAGTCATTAAGGTATCAAGTTTGTAATCTTCTGCGAGGCATCTTCTACTGTACGTGTAGATCTTCATGGATTTTAGTGTGTTTAATGTCTTGCTTTCTGCTTTGCTGAGACAGTGCCTATTCACTTTCGGTGGCACACTGCCAGTAAGAATTCATGTTTGGCTGGAGGGATTGTGGCAAGTAACCTTACCTCCCTGCCAAATAGGTTCTGGTGAGATGTAATTTTTGTGCCACCTTATTCAGTATATTCGGTGGAGCCCTATATATATGTATAACGGGTCCCATGGTCTGTGCCGTCGAAGATGGTACCTCATATATATATGCAAGGCCTTCCCCTACCCACAACCTAAGGACGCAACAGGTAATACACTGCATGAGGTTCCCGCTGCTAGAGGGGTGCAATCCATAATCTTGCGATTTTCAGATTTTCGCTGGAAATTACCCTAGAAACCTTACTGTACCACATGGTAAGTCTGGCCAAGGTAAAAGCAACCTTCCAATAAGGCAGAATACGAGCCAAAAGTGCATGTTTTGAGGGGCACAAAACTTGTGATCAAGGCATACTCCTGGTGGCAGATGGTGCTGGCTCTGGCCAGTGAGCATGCGTTTCTCAGATATCATTGTTGTCATGCTGCTGTTCGACCAATCACGCGCGTCCCTGTGTGCCATGGAGTGCCATTAACCATTAACCCGAGGAATCCCATCGACGTATGGGTACTTCGCAACGTTTTGTCAAAGCTACACCCATCAACGTATGGGTATCTCGTGCAATTACATAATTTGCACAGTTTTCAAGTTTCATAGGTGATTTTTGGTAGGCATATGTGGGAGACCTTCCTCTACCTGCTGTCAAGCAGGGCTACTGCCTGGCCCCACCTGACCCCACCTCCCACCACACTGGCAATTCACCTGTCAGCAGTAACCTGGCCAGTAAAGGTATGTTGCCCCACGGTCTCTCCAATGACGAAGTTCACAGTGAAAGTGATTCCTGAGGTGGAGGGCAAAGAAATAAATAAGCTAGAGCAAGAAACAAACAAATGATGAGGTGGTAATGGCATAAAGGAAGGTGCCATATGTGGATGTATTTGGTGACTGAACAATGCTTCTATTGTCTATATAAATGTGTGAAAACCAATATAGTCTTGTACTACACATAAATTCATACCAATACATAAATAAATATGTAATTTAAAGTGGCTTGAATTAGTTAACCCTTCCATAGTTCATTTTCTTTAGCCAGGTACCCTGAGAAAGAGGGAAAACAAGGCTGACTCATCACCTGTAGCACCATTTATAGCCTCAGGACGGCGATTTCTCTATGAATTGTCGATGTTTCTCACCAAAAGCGAATGCTTGAGCCCCCCCCCAAAAAAAAAACGAAAATGGTCGGGACTGGGGGGTATCGGAGGTTGGAAATCGGTCAGCACGTGACGGGTTAAATACCCTTGGGGAGTGTACACTTCTTTGTCCAGGTCCTTTAATTTCATGTTATTACATGAAATTATGCAACATCATGAGTTCTAGTGATTCACCTGTGGAAAATGAAAGACCATTGTATACACAGAAAATACATAGCAAGTCCGAAACATGGAACAAATGCTGCAAAGAAGAAAGAAGACAGTGGGGAAGTCTGACCCAGACAACATTTTCTCGACTATTACCCCCCCAGCCATTAATTCACTCAAGCACTGCTGGCTCCTAGAGATTGGCGACTATTCATATTTTATAAAAACATTAATTCCATATTGATGTGACTACTATAAATCATCTTTACCATCTTATCAAAAATAAAACATAAAAATATCCATTAAAACATTTAATACAAATTAACTCAAGTTCATAGCAGATTCAAGTTGTTGCAGATTGTTGCACTAAGGATAGTAATGTTTTAGATCACATTATTGTTCCAGTTAGTAATCATTTCCAAAGGTTAGGAAGGTAGGGTGAATTTTTTTTAATTTATTCTTTATTTTCATTTTTGTTTTTTTTTCTTTTAATGAGTAGATCTTGACTAGAAGATGAACTTGATGTAACATTATGTGTGAAATTCATGGTGAATTTTATAGTCAGCTTTATCCTTAATTTGCTAAGAACTATGTTTTTTTGGAATATTCCCCTCTAACAGTGAAGGCCTCATATATAT
>JAGKTI010041917.1:0-10180 GCA_018397915.1 Birgus latro
AACTAGTGGCCTGTGTTGTGGTCCTACAGGAGACGGCAGCAGAGGGACGGACGATGGCCTGTCCTCCCTCAGATCCGGCACGGCTTGTGGCCTGTGCCGTGGTGCTACTACTGGGAGAGACTGCAGGAGAGGAGTGGACAATGGCCTGCTCTGCCTCTACCCAACATGGCTTATGGCCTGTGTTGGGGAACGGACGATGGCTTGCTTTTCCCCTTGCCCGGCACAGACTGTGACCTGTACCGCAGCGTTGCGTGGAGTTGTAAGAAAAACTCCACCCCTGACCTGCCGACTGGAATTTTTCCCGGGGACTAGGTGCCTCTTACTGCTACCTAGGCATAGCATCGGCTGGAAGCAAGAGGGGCACTGAGGAGTGATACAGGTGGACTGTTCCTGCCCGGAGCCGCTCTGTGTAGGCTGCGCACCCCCGGTGGTCCTTTGGGGGCTGGGGGTGTTGTTGTCGTCTGCAGCCTTTTCTCCCGACTCACGCATTTCAATTATTATATATAGTTAGATGTTCAGGGTTGTCTCTCAACTTTCTTAGAAGAGAATTTAACTGAGCTTTAGCTGCTTGGAAATTTGTTGGTAGCTCCGAATGGTTTAGTTTCCTGGTAATCCTACCCAATACGTTCCATCTTTAAATTCCACAAACTGGTTATACAAATCTAAAGTTATTTTATCTTCAGGAGTTGGATCTTCAGTGTGTATTCCTACACTCTCTAAGTCCCAGTGTTTGTGTACAGGTTCAGTTTTTTCATCTAACAAGTCATTTATCTGAGTAGGTTCTAATTCTGCACCTATTCTAGCTACCATCAATGACTGTGTGGGGGTAACAAAGACTGAGTCTACCAATTTGGCCTCTCCTCTGTCTTTCTTGGGAAAAGGCAACTAACCCATAATATGGTTACCTCCTGGACTCTTGAACAACTGTAATTTATTCTTCTTAAAGGTCCTGTGTAAGAATCTTCCACAGTAATCTGATCCAATTATCATTTTTATGGGACCCACAGTATCTGATTTCACATTCTGTTTTGCCAACCTTATCCCTGAACTCTGCAAATGATCAGAGGTTTCCTTTAGTCCCTTTATATAAATACTTGTTTTCATCTTATCCAGTACAGCAGCTGTTATGTGGCATTTATATCTGCCAAGTTGTATTAAAGGTCTAAAACTAAATCAAAAGACTGTGCCTCCTTAGTAGTTAAGACCACTGTAATGGCTAGATTTACCTTGCTGACAATAGGTAACTTTAATTTACCAACAATGTCTGCAGAAATAAAGGTTTTCTGTGCACTCATATCAAAAAGAGTACATGCTAATATGTTTCTATTTTCAATCAATGCCTTTACATCAGCAATTGGAACTGCAGCTGGCATTGTTACTGGAGTATTTGCTTTCGCAAATGTCATATTGACACTTGCAGCTTTAGGAACCTCATGTTTCATCATCCTTGGGCACAAAGCACTGTGATGATTGTCTTTTTTACATTTGAAACAAAGATTTAGTTTACTTTTACAGTCTGCAGCAGTGTATTCAGAATTCATACAAATCATACAACACCCCAATTCCTGAAGCCTCACTATTCTAGAAGTGTAATCAGGATACTGTTGGCAAGATGAACTGGAATGTTGTTCACCACAAAACACACAGACCTTCCTGTCCTTTACCATAGAAATTTTTACCTCCCTGTTTTCATCAGCCTGTCTGTTCCTTGTCTTTACTGATTTATCCCCAGATTTTAAAGAGCTAAGAAAAGTACCTATCTCTTCCTTAGGTACAGACTTAGCTGTTCCTGACTTAGGTTTCCCAGCCAGATGGTTAGTGGTCCTTTTCCTTATTTCAGCCTTTGGTTTATTTTCAGCAGGCTTTACTGTTCCTTGCAAATGTTTACAGAGTTGCATCAAGCCTTCCTCAGTCTCCTCACAGGAGAAATTATCCTTCTGCTACCTACCATACAAAGCATCCTTAGTTCTAGGCAGAAGCTTTAAGGACACATTTCTAGAAAGCACCCAATTTGCTGCCTTAACATCTTCGTAAGTACCTAAGACCTTTAAATTACAACTCATTGCACTCCAAAAATTTTGCAAAGACTCAAAATCATGTTTAGGAATGGGTAATTCAATCAGAGCCTGTAATAGTTGGGTAAGGACTTGCTCCTTGTCTTCATAATTCTGCTTAAGGATAGCCAAAGCCACCTCATAATTGTTTTCCTCCACAGGTAATTCCTTTATTAATTTGTAAGGCATTCCCTTTACCTGTCCTAACAGATATGAGAGCTTACACTGGGGAGATCTGTTCTATTAAGGACTATGTATTTAACCCCTAAACCGTGGGGTTGTGTGAGGAAGTCCTGGCACTTCCAGCCAGTGGCAATTCGAGATCTGACTTATTTTTATAAAATATAGCCCAAAAATAGCCTGAGTTATATAAATAGCACTCAGGAATCTCCAACATTTTTTCATATATATTTATATTTTGAAGGCCCCGGCTAATTAAAGAGAAAACACAGGCACCCAACTGACGGTCCACGACTCAAGCCATCGCCACCGACCGTCACGAAAGTGACGGCCCGCGGTTAAGTGGTTAAACTGATCCCAAAAGGATTTCCAGTTCTGCTCCCCATCAAACTCTGGAAGTGAAATTTGTGGTAATGCAGCCTTACTTGCCTGTTCCACAACTTGTGTTCCACTGGTAATTCTGGCTAACTTAGCTTCAACCAGTTTCACTAATGTTAGATATTCCTCTAATTTACCTTCAAATTTGGTAGTTTCTGATTCTAAAAGATCACCGTCATCAGCTTCTACTATGGCTGCTTCCAAATTAATATAACTTTCTTCATACTTCGCCCATCTTTCCTTTGTATTTTCAAAAGAATACTTAATTTCTCCCTTGTTTGAGGCATTTCTTCTAATGACTGTCTACAGTCCTGTATGGCTCTCGTTACCCATCCTGCCTTACCACTGGATGATTTTTGTAACAAGGAAATAGACATTGTTACTGATTTCTAAGTTACCTGAGTTACCCTTAATTTAACAACTCCATACTTATTTATCATGTTAAATTTTGAGGGGTGTGGAAATTGGGTTTATGGCTTTAAACCTATCTCCCTGGGATATTAAACCTCTGGGGTAACTTTGTCTTTCCCACACTCAGGTTCCAAGATAAGCCAATTTTTCCCAAGCTCAGTTAATAAACATTTTAAATTTTAAAGAGTGTAGGGATTGGATTTATGGTTTTATATCTCCCTGGGATATTAAACCTCTGGGGGTAATGTCATTATCCCCACACTCATTACAGCATAGGACCACCCAAGGCCTGCACAGCATAGAACCGTTCTTTCTACGTGTTCTACTTCCACATAACGTGGTAATAGGCTGTGCCCAACGAAAGCTACCTTAAAATCGCTCAATGCCACAGCACACATCTGTTATCCTCACTCGGGGCACCAAAAATATGTCAGAAAATTCTGAGAGTCACCCCTCTCTATCGGGAGGTAATCTAAATTGAAACAATGGTAATTTTGCATAAGTCTCGTGAGTAATTTAAGGTAATTAATTCCCCTAACTCACCGGTAAATTATATCCTTATATACTAGCTAGTTCCCCAAGATTTGGCCAAATCAATAAGGTCACCAAGCTATATATTAAGTTGAACAACAGATGATGACGGGCGTGATGTTCAGTAGTCTTCCTGGGCAACCAGGCATCCTAGAGGCATCTTTACAGTTTATAGCTGAATGGTGGCTGCTAACGATGTGAGTGAGTATGGCCAGTTCCTTGTCCCTCATGGGATTGAGGAGTTGCCAATTATTTATTAATTACAAAGCTAAATACAGTTAAATTACTCCGTGAAATATACAAAGTGAATCTACCTTAATCTTAGTTTTAATTAAACTAAACCAAATATTCTCTTTTATCTATAAAGATATATTAAACCCACGTCTGGTTTTTATCATGCCGTTTTTCATCTTTATGACATGTCACTTTCACGCACACGCAATGAGGCCAATGGAAAATTCCTAATTATTTACATGTACGTACAATATAGTTGTCCACAAGTGTTCAACGCAGTAGCATTTAATTTATTAATAATAAGAATTGTTAACAGAAGGTAATCTCTGGGTTTTTAAACCTCCCGAATAATTATTAGCATTCCGCACATTTTCCTCTGCCTTTAACAATCGACAACTATTTTAAAAGTAGAAAGCAAAACTGCTCTGGGGGAAAATATTTCCCACATTATATTTTATTTGCTAGACACTGTAGCCGATCTCTTATATATATCAAGGCCTGCCTGTTATACATTTTTAACATCAACTTTCGAACTGACAGTCCTTGTGTTATCTGAAATTTAATATTTTGTAAATTTAAGCATTTAACATATCGCCACGAGACTCTCGCATGCGCATTAGAGGGACAGTCCTGAATAGAACAGACCATGTTTGTTTACCAAAGGTCTCCAGTGTTTTAAGATACTAGAAAATCTGAGAAGAAATGTTTGGGTAAACCATCTAGAAGAACATATGATAAAAGAAAGGCAGGTTGGTTTTAGGAAGGGAAAAATGTGTTATTAATCTATTAAGCTACTATGATAGAAACACTACAGAAAAAAGGATGGGTGGACAGTATCTATCTAGATTTCAAGAAAGCATTTGACAGTACAGCACCAAAGACTTTTATGGAAACTGTACCATCAAGGAGGAGTCCAAGGCAACCTGTACTGTTGGATGCAAGATTTTCTCAGAAAAAGGGAAATAAGAACAGTACTAAGGGGAAATTTCTCATCATGGAGGCAAGTGACTAGCGAAGTTCCACAGGGCTCAGTGCTGGCACCATTTATGTTTTTAGTTTATACGAGTATAAATGACATAGATAGTAAAACTGGAAGTGAAAGTTATCAATATATGTTTGCTGATGATGCAAAAATACAAAGGAGAATTACTAACACAGACTCTTGTAGAGAGCTATAAGAAGAATTAAATAAACTTCATGAATGGAGCAATAAATGGCAAATGGAATTCAGTGGGAAAAGTGTCATGCAATTCATTTTGGTAAAAGTGGAAAAAGGCCAGATTGAGATTAAAGTTAGGAAGTTCAACCCTTCACATATCAGAAAGAGAGAAGGATCTAGGAATGATTATCAGTAACAGACTATTTCCGGCTGACCACATCAGTGAGAAGGTGCAGAACATGTATATAACCACTGCTTACTAATATGAGAATAGCTTTCATATACGGAAAAGACATGATGAGAAAGATAATAATATCATTCATCAGACCACACCTAGAGTATGCATCAGTAGTCTGAAATCCTCTTCTCAAGAAACACATAGATAAGATTGAAAAAGTTCAAAGGGCCGCTGCAAGATGGGTACCAAGCTTAAGGGATCTTAGCTACAAAGAAAGACCAAAAAAACTGAATCTACCAACACTACTGGAGAGAAGGAAAAGGAGACATGATTATGCTATATAATTGCATCTTGGGAAAAGAGAAAATAGACATAAATGAGTATATAACCTATGGGGAAGCATCAGTAAGAGAACACTGCAAAAAACTACATAAAAGGGGAGGTGATAAAGACATAAGAAACTTCAGTTTCCCAAATAGGGCAACTGATCAGTGGAATGCACTACTGAATGAAGTAGTGTGTGCCAAAACAATTCATAAATTTCAGGATATGTATGATAAAAGTGATTTCATACATGGGACAGTATGAACTTAACTCATTCCTGTTAAGATACAATTAGGTATGAACACACACACACACAAAATTACAAACAGTCAGCAGGAAAGAGGATGAAACTCTGTCAAATTAAGGTGAATGAACTAATGCCATATGACAATGAATGGTGTTGTACTTTGCCACAGACAATATTCTTTTGCCTGTACACCTCAAATACCCAGGTCACTATGGGAAACTAACTTAGAGAATAGTTTTCAAAATCAAGAGTACATACCTCTGACAAGGCAGCACTATCCTTCCTTTTGAGCTTAACCTATGACTTATTTTCACCCAAAATTTAATCACTTGTTTTGATGGTCCTCAATCACTTTTCCAAATCTGATGCAGTTCATCCAACAGTTTTCCAGATTGTTGCTAAGTCATACATACATACAAACAGATAAACCTACTTGACAAAGTAATATGGTCTTAAGTTCAGTCTTCTTGTATTTATTTCTAAAGGTCTCTTCCATTCTGGTATTTTACATTATTGTCATCAGAGTAAAAAACATGGGTAAAATCTGTAGTGGCACATTTCTAAGATGATTCATTACTGAAAATACTATATACTGTACATATACTTCGTTCAGTTGGCACTTCAGTGCACATGAGATCACAGCTTACAAAATCAACTGTGACATGAGATAGTTCACACATCCAAATATAATGCAAAAGATCATGAATTTATCTTCCATAATTTTGTGCACAATACAAATATATCCTGGCACTTCAATTTTTGAAGAGGTTATACAGTTTCAGAAATTACATTTAATCATACCATTAATAATTTGCACTTCAGGATTGACTGAAATGTCTATTTTAGTGACTGAATATTTCATATGACAAAACAATCTCAATGCAATAGTTGTAAGCAAGATAGCATATAAGTATTAAACAAATCTACTATATGAACAACAGACAATGAATACATAAAAAGTAAGTAAAGACAATTCTTCTTCAAAACAACATAATACATTATGCTATTGCAGAAGAATAAAGCTGAAATACAGTGCTGTTAAGGCTTTGTGCCATGGCAAAAACAATAAAAGTATCAAAATAAACTTTAATCCTAACAATTACAATAACAAAACTTGAACAGTATTTTTATATACAGTATATTAAAAATCAACCAGTTATGGTACAAAGACTACATATATATGTTCTGTCTCTACTGCCTGACACCCAGAATACATGCTTGACACCCAGTCCAAAACCTTGATGATACACGACCACAACAGAAATGTCTCCTGGACTGTCTACTATCACTTAAAGCAACCTCCCACCTTCCTCCACGTCATCACTTTCTTTTCCCAACCTGATACAACTTTAATACAGACTCACCAGGACACAGCCCAGGAAGTGATTATACAGTCAGAGCTAAAGAAAATCTGTATCTTACAGTACTAAATAATGTTATCAACTTTTTTTTTTTTTTTAATATAACCAAAGCATGGGATAAAGCAGAAGCCAGAAAAAAAAGTAGCTGTATTTACCTAATTGTATTTACCTAATTGTGATATACAGGAAATGAGCTACGCTCGTGGGGTCCCGTCTCTGTTTCTCAATAAGTCAAATTTTGCCTTAAACTCATTTAAGTTTTTAGACTGGACGATCTCTTTGTCCAGGCTATTCCACAGGTCTATACATCTATACGGAAAACTATATTTCTTGATGTCCTTCGAGCAGCTTGGCTTCTTTAGTTTCATTCCATGTCCTCTTGTTGCTCTCTCATCCCACACAAACAGATTTTCTCTGTCAATTTTATCTACTCCTATCATGGTCCTGAACACTGCAATCATGTCACCCCTCTCTCTCCTTTCCTCTAAGGAGGGCAAATCCAGCCTTTCCAGCCTCTCTCTGTATGGCAAATCTGCCAGACTAGGGACCATCTTGGTTGCTGTTCTTTGTATTCTCTCAATCTTGGTTATATCTTTCTTTTTGTGTGGGGACCACACTACTGCTGCATATTCTAACCTGGGCCGGATCATGGCCACTATCAATTTTTTTATCATCTCCTCATCCATGTAATGAAATGCCACTCTTATATTGGTCAAGAGTTTATATGTCTCTCTCACTATCTTATGTGCTTTTCAGGTGACAAACTATCCTGGACCAGCACTCCCAAATCTTTCTCTTCTCTCGCTTTTCTAATTGGTTCATTACCCATCAAATAATTCAATGATGGCCTCTTGGTACTTTTACCCATTTCCAATATTTTACATTTTTTTGCGTTGAATTTCATTTCCCACATCCGGCTCCAATCATATATCCTATCCAGATCCTCCTGTAGCATTTTACAGTCCTCTTCAACCTCTACCTTTCTCAAGATCTTTGCATCATCAGCAAACAGGCTTGCGTAGCTGTTCACTCCATCTACCATATCATTTACATAAATCAAGAACATTACTGGTGCCAACACCGAGCCCTGTGGGACACCACTTGTTACTTCCCTCCATCCAGATGTCCTGTCCTTTATTACTGTCCTCATTTGTCTGTCACTCAAAAAGTCTCTCATCCATTCCAGGAGGCTTCCCTTCAGTCCTCCTATATGCTCTAATTTCCATAATAGTCTCTTGTGGGGTACTTTGTCGAAGGCCTTCTCCAAATCTAAGTACACACAATCCACCCAACCGTCTCTCTCCTGTAGCACGTCAATCGCCCTTGAGTAGAAGCTCAACAAGATGGAAACACATGACCTTCCACTTCTGAATCCAAACTGACTTTCAGTCAAAATATTCATCTCTTCCAGATATTTTATCCATCTATCTTTCAGGATTCTCTCACACAATTTCGCAACCATGCTGGTTAGGGACACTGGTCTATAATTCAGGGGTTCTTCCTTGTTTCCTCCCTTATAGATTGGTACCACATTTGCCCTCTTCCATTCCCGAGGCACTTTCCCCTCTTCCAAGGAGCACACAATTAAATTGTGAATCTTATCCGCCAGTTGTTCTCTGCATTCCTTCAGTACCCAATTAGAGATTCCATCCGGTCCTGGGCCTTCCTTACATCTTGAGCTCCCAGTAATTTATACACTTCCTGCACTTCCACTTTTATATCTTTTATCACTACATTTCTAATCACTTCCTCTCCTTCCACAAACTCCCTTTCCTTAGTGAAAACCGATTGGAAGCATTTGTTCATTACTTCAGCTTGCATTACTGCATCCTTGTAGACCTCTCCTTCTACTTTCAGTTTGGTGATTCCTTCCCTTTGCTTCAATTTGCCATTAACAAATCTATAAAACAATTTGGGTTCATCCTTACATTTGTCAATTATACCTTTTTCAAAGTTCCTTTCTTCCTCTCTACGTATTCCTGTATATTCATTTCTAGTTCTTTTATATTCTTCCTTTGTTCTGATATTACCTCTCTTTTTCCATTGGTTCCATGCCTTGTCCCTCTCTTTTTTCGCTATTATACACCTTCTATTAAACCACACCTTTTTCCTGTTTTCTTTCCCACTTACTCTTGGCACATATTTTTCCACTCCCAAATTGTAGAGGTCCAAAAAGATATCCCACTTCCTTTGTATCTCTCTTGTTTCTCTGAACCCTCTCCAGTCCGCATTTTCAAAAAATTTTCTCAATTCTGCAAAGTTTGCTTTCCCAAAGTTGTATCGTCCTTGCCTATAAAGCTCATCTCTTGGCACCATGTTCCCTATCATCATCTGGAACTCAATGACCACATGATCACTCTTTCCTATAGGACACAGATAATTTAATGATTCAATTACATCAGGCTCCCTGGATAGTAGCAAATCTAATCTTGCTGGTGTGTCATCACCTCTGAATCGTGTCTCTTCTTTAACCCACTGTGTCATTACATTATTCATTGCTATATTTAACAATTTTGTGCCCCACGAATCTTCGCTGCCTCCCGAGTCCCATTCCTCCCAGTTCACCTCTTTACAATTAAAGTCACCCATTAGGATTATATTGTTGCTTTTCTCGATCACTTTCTGTAGATAACTAACCATGTCTGACAACATCTCCTGGTATTCATCGTCATTCCATGCTCTCGTCTTAGGGGGAACATATACCACTGCCATATCTCTCTTACCATTCTCCCCAGTTTCTAATTTCAAATTTATGGCTTCGGCCCTGCCCTCTGCCATTTCCACAGTATCTACGTTTATATTGTCCTTCACTGCTATCATCACTCCTCCTCCCATTTTTTCTTTTCTGTCTCTTCTCCATAATTTGTATTTCCCACCTCCCATATGAATATCAATATCTTCTTTCAATTTAGTTTCTACAAAGCACATAACATCAGGTTTGTGTGCCCTCAAAAAATCATTGATTTCTAACCTTGCCGATATTAGTCCATCAATGTTTGTGTACGCCACTTTCAAACTTTTTTCATCGTTTTTTATACTCTCGTCTCCCCTTCCTTCCGTCGATACCACTTTCTCAATTTCTGGTCCATAACTCTCCAATAGAACTCTGTCGTCTCTTTCTCC
>JAGKTI010041918.1:0-10180 GCA_018397915.1 Birgus latro
CTACTATTTCCCCCGGACTCGTACGTAATCAATCTACTCACTCTTTTTCTAAAATGTGTGTTGCACACAATCATGTCCATAGCCTCCCCAAACTCGAGTATTCTTTCCCCTTCCGCATTCCTCACACCATATGCACATCCTCCATGGACTCCTTCATAACCTTGAGCTGCTTCACCAACATGACCATTTAAATCCCCTCCCAGAACCACTACCTCATCATCACCCATACCACTTACTACGCGTATTAAATCATCCCAAAATCTATCCTTCTCTGCGTCATCCAATCCTACCTGCGGAGCATATGCTGATATGACTGAAACCATCACCCGTCCGATCAAAATTTTCGCTACTATTATCCTATCACTTACTCTCATGACATTCATAACATACTCCACCCATTTCTCCGCAACCAACACACCCACACCCCCATATCCGTCAGTTCCCCCCTGCCAAAACAACTTATAGTAGCAATCCTTCCCAGCAATCTTTCTGGCTGATCCACCCCTGTACCGGACTTCCTGCAGACATGCCACATCCACCCACCTCCTACTAAATGCCTCAACAATTTCCCGGAGAGAGATTCCCTAACCGAGACAAGACAATCAAGCATAAATTGTGGTATGGATTGCCTCTTCCATCAAGGAGTAAACTTGAAGGTTTCCTAGATGATGAATACTCATTAAAAAAATTCATTGATCGAATAGAGAATGAACGCCAACTATTGGAAGTGAGTCAGACCTCTCAGGTTAATATGTTACCTTCCGAAAGCAGCATGAAAGACAGGGAGGTAGGCAACCAGCTATCACCTTCTGCCTCACCGAAACAGAGTAACATTTCGAATCCAGACGGACCGAAAGAAGTAGTAAAGGATCTAAAGCGCCAGATCCGTGAGCTTGTCTAACCTGGCACAAGCAGATAAGGGACGGCCTAACAACCCTAAAGTATATAGGGATAAATACTGTGCTCATTGTCGAACTACCTCTCACAATCTCAGAGATTGTTGGCGAAAACCCCCTCCTGGACACTGTTTTGATTGTCGCAGGCCCGGATGTCGGCGAGGTGAACGCGGGTGTCCTGGACGTAGTCCCGGCACCACAGCTCAAGGCGTCTCTCCGGTAGTAACTCATGAACCGACTCAGCAGTTATGACTAGCTGGCGGCCAAACATCTCCCACTATCAGTGTCATAACAAATGGGAAGATGTTAGAGGCTGTCGTGGACACCGGCAGTAGTTACACTTTAATCAAGAAGTCCGCATTCAAACGGATCGGGGGAGAACTGAACACACGTTGAAATCCGCCGCGCTTACAAGGAATCACAGGCGCACCTCTGAGAATATTAGGGGTGTTGCGAGCTGAAATAGCGGTCGGTGATGAGAAAGTACAAAAGCAGTGGGTCCCGGTAGTACCAAACTCCTACCTTAGTACAGACATTCTCCTGGGATGTGACGTGTTGAGCCAAGCTACACTCATGTGGGATGGAATGAAGAGAGTTATGATCTGGGGTGGTGCACCTTATGTGGTGAACCATATCCGCCGACAGAGAAACAAGGTGAGGAGAGTTAAAGATGAACCCGTAGTATTATCTAAACCGAAACAAACCTTCTCACAGATTAACCTCCTTTCAACCTTACAGTTAGACCCTTACCAATCTAAATTTGTGTCCGTGCCTGTGAAAGAGGATCCAGCAACTAATCTTATCATCTACCCACAGTCTAGAATGAGTCATAATAGTCACCCTTATTTGGTCCAAGTAAACGAGGCAAACAACATCTACGTTCCAGTCATTAACCCCACTAAAAAGGAAAGTGCTACGAAAAGGTACCATCATCGGTTCGTATGAGAGAGTGACCAGCCCAGTCCCTGACAAAATTAACATCACTAAAATACGAAACGACCTTCTACCTGAGAATGATCACGTCAAACAAAAAGGTACCCGTAGTCAGAAATTGAAAGCTTTAATTAATGAACAGAAATGGCAACAACTCACTGATGACCAGCGAAAAGAATTAACTGAATTAATTCTAAAGTATGACCCTCTATTTATCCTAGACAAAGGGGAATTAGGTCTGATCAAGGGTCCTCCAGCTCATATTAAAGTCGAAAATCCTCAGCCCAGTCGAGGCCCAATGTATCGCTATCCTGTGCAGGCAAAACAAATTATCACAGATGTTGAAGGACATGGAGGATAGAGAGATCATTGAAAGATCCACAGCAGCCTGGTTATCACCTATTGTTTTGGTTAATAAACCCGATGGTAGTAAACGAATGTGCCTCGATTACCGCCATGTAAACCGGCATCTCACAGCCGATGTCTATCCACTTCCGCGGCTAGATGAATTAGTGGACCAAGCCGCTGGACATCAATATTACGTCACTCTGGACATGCGAGAGGCATATTTTCAGATTTTATTAGATGAGGAGAGTCGAGATCTGACTACTTTCAGCGATGGTGTGGCTCTCTATCATTTCCGTCGCCTTCCTTTTGGACTTAACTGTTCTCCTGCAATCTTCTCACGACAAATGGTCAATTTGCTAACACCTCTTCTACAGAAAGGTTGGATTAAAAACTACCTAGATGACTTAATCCTATGGGCCCCCAGTTTTCTTACCCTATTGGATCGTTTAAGACAACTCTTCGAACTACTTGCTAGTAATGGTGTAAAACTAAATCTTAGTAAGTGTGATTTTGGATGTAAAGAAGTGACCTTCCAGGATCACCAGATTTCGGCAGAAGGTAGTAAACCGGACCCAAAGAATATAGAAGCTATAGTGAAAATGAAGCCACCCACCACTGTGAAAGAAGTGAGGCGATTTCTCGGAATGTGCGGATTCTATAGAAAACATGTACCATCGTTCGCACGCGTAGCTACACCACTCACTAATTTGACAAAATCACGAACCACTTTTCTCTGGACGGGCGAATGTCAGAAAGCGTTTGAACATCTCAAATCTTGCCTTACCAATGCCCCTGTTTTAGTTGGAGCTAAAGTAGATCAGCCATTCATTCTTACTACGGATGCAAGTAACACCCACATAGGGGGAGTCCTTAGTCAAGTTCAAGCTGACGGTACTAACAAACCAATCGGGTATTTCTCAAAAAAATTGACCCCTTGCGAAGCTCGTTATTCAACCACCGATAAAGAGGCTCTAGCAATAGTTCTTGCATGCCGAAATTATCACCATTACTTATGGGGTACACGGTTCACAGTGATCACAGATCACCAACCACTAACCAGCATATTCAAACGCAGGACTAAACCACCAAGAATGAACCGTTGGATTCTGGAAATGAGAGAGTACAATTATGATATACAATATCTCAAAGGTAAAGAAAATTTTGTTGCGGATCAGTTATCACGCCCAGTTCGAGTGGTAGTCCGATCGCCTGAAGCCACCTGGCTTGGGTTGAACCGAGAACAAATGAGAGATCGCCAGAGAGAAGAACCAGTATGGGCAGAACTTGCGCAGTATTTAGAAGGTGGTAGGATTCCCACTAAAAGACTGCCAAAGAATACTTTAGATCAGTTTGCCGTGGTAGAAGAAATATTGTATTTTGTACGTGTAAAGGCAGACGGTAGTCTTCATTATAGTCTCATAGCTCCTCGTACTTTAGTTGTTCAGGCATTGCAACACGCCCATGAATTGACAGGTCATCTAGGGCAGAAGAAAACTATTAAGAAAGCTGAAGAACTATATCATTGGCAAAACCTCAAAGTGGATGTATGTGAATATGTTAAAAAATGTGTAACTTGCCAAAGGTTTAAGCAGAACACTGGACTGGATTGCAGCAACAGTGGAAGGAATTACCCCCAGTGAGTAAACCACTGGAGAGGATTGGTATAGATCTCACTGACATGGTTGCTGGAACCCAGGGTTATCGCTATGTGCTTACAGTAGTGGACCACTATAGTCGTTTTGTCAGGTTTTTCCCCCTTACAACTAAACAGACCACACAAATCACAGACAAGCTAGGGCAGTATGTGGCAGATTGTGGCACTCCCCGTGGATTTGTCCTGGACAACGGAGGCGAGTTCACCAGCCAAGAGTTCCAGCGGTTCTGCCAGCGACACCAAATCACCTTGTACTACACAACCCCTTATCATCCCCAAGGAAATGGAGTGACAGAGAGGATGCACAGGACCCTGAAATCCGTCCTCTCCGCCTTATGTCAGGGCCACCCTCTCCGATGGCCCCAATTGCTCCAGTCTTGTCAGATCGCCATGAACCAGGCAGTGCATACATCAACGGGTCAGCAACCATACTTCGCCTTCTTTTCTCGCCACCCTCCCAGACTGGTCAGTGTGTCATTACCCTCAGTCGATGGCGAGGAAGACGAGATCACAACAGCTCACGCCCCCATTCGGGACACTCACCGAAAGATGTCGAGAAGGTACCGAGACGTAGCTAATAGAAGGCGAAGGAACCAAGTGGTTGAAGTTGGAACCCTTGTGTGGGTCAAGAAAGAAACAGTGATTCCTGGCACGTGTCGTAAACTTAACGTGAAGTGGGATGGTCCGTATCGTGTGGTGGAAGTGTTAATGGAAGGTAGCGTATGCGTGATAGAAAATGTATTCACAGGTAAAGTGTTGCAAAGAGCTGCCGGACAGGTAAAACCCTATTATGAAGGGGAAGAGTGGCTTTTAGAACCCCTGGACGAAGCGTTCATACCTGATCCAGAGGACGAACAATTACCACCACGTGAAAGACGACCTCCACGCAGACTAATTGAGGAATGTTAAAGTGTTGTAGTGTGATGAAGTGTTGATAAGATGGTTATGGTAATATTTAGAGAAGTGCTGGATAGGGAAATGTGTGCGGGTCGGACTCTCTGACTATTGACTGTGGTAGTTCACGAGTTCAGAGAGAGTTTAATCTCGTGTTTGTGGTTAATCGGAGTATGTGTCATGGGCGTAGCCCAGTTCAGTGGAAATATTATGTTGCTTTAATTCGAGGGGTAACCGGTATCCTCTCACTCTACAGTCAGCACGGCCTAGGGTGTAACAGTGACTTCAGGACCTGAAGGGCGCTCGTCAGTTACTAGGTGAAGAGCTGGAAGCACAAGAAAGTACGAATGGAGAGCGTAAATGCAATAATAGGTTGTATGCGTGGGAAGCGCCCCTGGGACGATCCTAGCAGCGAGAGTACAGGTTTGTCCAGGTGAGACAAACATGTTATCATTCAGACAGGAGGATGACTGGAGCACATTTTTCTACTGAATATTCAGGAATTCATTGGTGACAGTAAACGACCCCCTGGGGTACGCAAATTATTCGTGGACCGACAGGTGCCACTTATGGGAGTATCAGATAGTGAGAACACTGTCTTAATCTGGAGTTCATAGAGTGATTCACAGTCAAGTTGGGTAAGTCTGTCCCGTCCGCACACATGTCTCTAAGAAGTGTAGAAGAATGAATTGTATGTAGACTTATGATGTTCAAATTTTTTTTCCTGGAGGATGTACCCGAGTAGTGCCGTAATTTTAAGTTAATATAAGTATAATATAAGTGTAATATAAGTTCATATAAGGGTAATATAAGTTAGTATAAGTATAATGTAGGTGTAATATAAGTGTAGTTTAAGTGTGGTGCAAGTGTAGTTCTGGACCCTGTTTAAATTGAAGCAATGTATGGGAAGTGGACCTTGAAATTCATTTTTTGGGCTTGATCCACGTTAAAGCGTAACAAGAGAGTGATATTATTAATATGTAAAACCGTGTGGAGCGAGATGGACGCGCAAATTCATGTTCTGTTTTTGATAAAGAGGCAAAGAAAGTTAATTCGAGGTTAAAATTCGCGATAAGTTGTATTTGCACTTTGAATTCAGAATTTTGTAGTTGAGTTTGTATTTATCATCTTGTTGTACTAAATAATAATGTCTATGAGCTTAGGTAAAGTCTGATTATGGATTATAGTCATTCATAGCCGCGAAATTTATTTATTTTCACTGAAGCCAGATCACGTAGACCAGACAACTGCGACACATGGATACAATTAAGTAAACGCGTGAGTTTAGGCTTCGGTAAAAACTGTCAAACCCCTGTTACTACCACAAAATTTGAAACATCATAAGTCAGTTTGTCTAAGGAAGAGGAGAGAGAAAATTCCTTGTTGCAAGTTCCTTGATGATTGTTGTAGTAAATAAACTGAAGAGTAATAAGTCGAAGCCAGTTCCGGTGTTGGGACCACAGCAAAAGAGCCGGAGCGTTCTTGTCGCAGACCGTCACTCCGAGTTGAAAGAGCACTGAGAGAGCACGACATCCACAGATGCAGTCTTCACTAGAGTCACGCTGTACAACTGGCCAAAGCCCTTACACAATCCCCCCACTTAGTTCATTTCTTTATGCATTGTTGTCGATTATGTATTCGTTTGGTCCACTTGGAAAAGCCTTTTCTCCTAAAGTGAAGAATTCTAGATAAAAGCGAGTGTGTTTTATGATGTCGGTTTTTCTAACATACAGGGTATTGCAAGCGCTGTGAACTTTTATATAAAATCGTTCTTGTGCAACCGATCATATACATAGATATGTTAAATTGTGTTAACCCATGGAAAATAGGGGTGAATATACTAAATCTAGAGTAATCTTTGGTGATAAGTTGTGAGCCTGGGAAAAATCTGCGAGTCCGTTAGAGACCGTGGTTTAATGCAAGTCACGCCAGAATTTGAAATATTCTTTTCCCTTTACTTGTGTACCTCGTGTTAGGTTAAGAGGTCAAGTTATGTGTATTCTTAATGTATGTATTTTATGTATCGGGCGAGTAATTCATCTGTGTGCAGTATTACCAACATCTTGTTGAGTGTAAAAGCCCAAGGATCTTCAGTGGTGGTGTTCTCTCGATTAATAAGTTTTGTACCTTGATATGTGAGTCAGCTTGATCATTTTCTGTGGTGGAGAGAGCATTATTTTAACCAGTTATTCTGGAGGAATCAGAGACTGAAGTATAACTGTGTACTAGTTACTATTGTTCGAGGGTTAATTTTCTGTTATGTATGTTAAGGTTAGTAAATCATAGATAATCAATTTTCTTATGTGTTTGATCTAAACTCCTCTGGGAAGTTGATTGTGAGATCGAGTGGCCCGCAAGGAATGTTACTATCTATAGAATTCACGCACTCTAATTTACTCACGCTACCCTGATTACTGCATCTAGGTCTCAGTGTCCCATCTTTCACTGAGTGGGACTAATAACTTCTTTCCTGGCAAACACTGGGTGGTGGCAGCCTACTAAAATTAATTCTACTTCTACCTGTTAGTATTTCTTCCTAGTGGAAATCAATTTACAAGGCCTTCCATTAAAATTCTACGATTTCTTCCTCGGTAGTAATCAGTATTCAGTAATCAGTACAAATCTAAATAAATTCATACAGTCAAAATTCTAACCATTACACTGGTGTTAAAAGCGGTGTGATAGATTTAGATAGATCATCTTCATTTTAAGGGAACCTAAAATTTGCTCCCTTACATTTGCACCACAGACGCAAGGTACATGGGAGCAACACTGGATCGTACATTTCTCCCTCGGATTCACGTCCCTTCTTCGTCCGTTTTTTTTTTCCTTTATTTTTTTCATATATAATAATTTTCAATTACTTGTTTCCTCTCATCACTTTTTTTTTTTTTTGAGGGGGGTGAGGTTGGTAGCGTTTTTATTTTATTTTTTTTCAACTTCCACTATTCTCTTTTTTTACAGATAATTTTTTTCTCTAATCTATACTTAATAAGGATTTACCATTACATCACTTGTTGCTGTATATTTTTAATTCCAGCCATGTAATGTCAGTGGTACCGCGGAAAGGCGCCACTCTCCAGTAACTTATAGCAGTGTACACTCTAACTTCACATCATCACTATCTACCATCACTGTACATTGCTATCACGTCACTGAACATAATATCCTACTTTCCTTTCCCGGTACACTTGTGAACATCGCAGTGCACCACGATATCGCCTGCCTGTACACAATCACATCATCACTATCTATCATCACTTCCAGTGCTATCACGTCAGTAAACACAATATCCTACACTTTCCTTTCACAGTACACTTGTTAACATCACGGTACAGCATGTTATCACCTGCTTGTACACAATCACATCATCACTATCTATCATCACTATGCACTGCTATCGCATCACTGAATACAATATCCTGCACCGTCCCTTCGCAGTGCACTTGTTAACTGCACAGTACACCACGGTATCGCCTGCCTGTACACAATCACATCATCACTATCTATCATCACTATTGTTATCACGTCACTACACACAATATCCTGCTCTTTCCTTTCACAGTACACTTTTTAACTGGACTGTACATCATGCTGTCGCCTGCCTGTACACATCATCGTTATCTATCATCACTATGCACTGCTATCACGTCACTGAACACAGTATCATTCTCTTTCCTTTCACAGTACACTTGTTAACTGCACGGTACACCACGGTATACATAGTCACATCATCACTGTTTATCATCACTATGCACAGCTTTTATCACGTCACTGAACACAGTATCTTGCTGCTTCCTTTCACAGTACACTTGTTAATTGCATGGTACATCACAGTATCGCCTACCTGCACACAATATAAACATACTATCAAGTACACTTTCAGCGGTCTGCCCATAAAACAAAACAAACGCACAACCACACATTCCTCAACACAGTGTTGCTAGTCACGACGCTAAACCTTTCACCGACTCATCTGTTTACAATTTTCATACAAATTTTACCAAGCGTATGTGGCTATAGATAAGACAGCTATTACGCCTAAAAATGCTTCAGTGCTAAATACATAGCTAATATTTATGAGACATACCGAATACAGTTCCCAAGAAAACGCAATGAGGAGGGAAATGAGACGGTGAGGGTAGGAAACTGTACTGACTATCACCAAAACCTAATTGCAAACATTGCACACACACTACCTTACATTTTAACACCATACCAGATCACTATATTTTCAAACTTAGTGTTCGTAATTCTAGTGGAGGCGGGGGGTTTTAATGGTAAGCGCATTTTAGTTTTTTCAACAAATCTTGCAGAAATATGTCATCAACTGTAAACTGCAAATAAAGTGCATAATCGTTTCGACCCATATCGCCTTTTGTTACTATTTCAAAACTTTCTCCTGGAACAACAGCAAGAAGAAAGTAAATAGGCATCGCTGTAGTATACCTAATACCTCAAGACGATACAGGGATAAAATCAGATGTGTGGGAAGTTGGACATATGCAACTCTTTCACCTGAAATGAAATAAAACTCAATTATCTACACACTTCAATGTCAGGCAACGCGGAGAGATTTAATAAAATGGCTATGTTTCGGTAAGTCATGGGTCAAAAAGGGGCTATCTTTGATAAAGTAGAAATTCAGCGATAAAGGCAGGGAAAGCTACTGGATAAAAATAATGCAGTTTCTGTGTAAAATGAAGACTTGACTTATTTTTACATCTACATTCGCAAAAGCACTTATGAAAACAATCAGCCGAAGGTCAAAGCCATAGGTAAAGTTCAAGAGTCAAGGTTACAGGACATGGCTAACTCAAACACTGTTCTGATTTAATTTGATCCAAACTTGGTGGCATGGTAAAGGGTCAGCAGTGAATGAAGGGACCGAATTTTGAGAGGAATCGATCAAAAGTGAAGGTGTACATTCATTCAAAGTTTGGGGGTCTTCCTGTTTGTCTAAGAGTTCTTGTCTGTCTTTGGGTTTTCTGTCTGTCTTCGGGTTCTCGTCTGTCTTCGAGTTTTCTCGTCTGTGTTTGCGTTCTCGTCACATATCTTCGAGTTTTCCGATCTGTTTTCAGGTTCTCGTCTGTCTTTGAGTTCTCGTCTGTCTTCAAGCTCTCGTCCGCCTTTGGATTCTTGTCTGGCTTTGTATACTTGTCTGTCCTAGGGTCTGTCTCCTGGTTCTCGTATATCTTTGAATTTTTGTCTGTCCGCGGGCCTTTGTGTTTGCTATCAGGTTCTCGTCTGCCTTTGAATTGCTGTCCGTCTTCAGGCCTTCCTGCTTAGCTTCAGTTTAACGTCTGCCTTTGGACTCTTGTCTTTTTTCGGGTCTTCCTGTCTGTTTTCAGGTTCTTGTCCGCCTTTGGATTCTTGTCTGTCTTCACGCCTGTCTGTCTGTCTTTCAGTTCTCGTCTGTCTTCGAATTCTTGTTTATCTTCGGGTCTTCATGTGT
>JAGKTI010041920.1:0-10180 GCA_018397915.1 Birgus latro
TCTCGGCCTGAGTTCATCTAACCGAAGATTCCGTCTTCTAAAAGTTCGACTTGTGAAAGGTTTACTGTATATAATAATACTGTACTGTACACTGATAAACATGTCTTTTATTTACCTTATTGTGGTGAACGTAGCTGAAGTGGTCAGGCAGTCTGGACTGCTTCTGGCTTTATCAGACTTTTTCCGATATATAGGAATTTATTCCAGTAGCTCCTTGAGTCCAGTAAAAGCAAATTCCGGTCTATTGAAGTCTGTTATATCGAGGTTTTACTGTATATATATATTTTTTTCTTAAAACTTACCATTTTGTGTACTGATTTTGTTCGTGATACACATATCAAGTCATTTCAAACCATATCAGCACCATTGTTTTTTTTTTTTTTTTTTTTACTCACTAATATGTGATGTGACATGGTGCTGAAGGAGTGGACAGTGAAAAAGAGGACCCATGTGCCTAGGAGGAAAATATGGAAGCTGAAAAACCAAGCAGTAAGGGATGCTTTCTGTAGTGAGATGAGAAGAGTGGTGGCTGAACAGGGAGGAGTTGGCAGAGGTGTTATTGAAGAGTACAGAGTCCTCAAGAGCAACTTCTTGAAAGTTATTGATTCAGTGTGTGGATGGACAAGGGGCCCACCAAGGCATAAAGTAACATGGCAGTAGAATGAGGGTGTAGAAGCTGCAGTTAAAGAGAAAAGAAGGCTTTTCCAGGAATGGGAGAAGGGTGGTAACATAGAGGAATACTTGGCTGCCAGCATAGGGCTAGAAAAGAGGTTTACAGAGCAAAGTCTGAGTCACCGAGATGTTTAATTGATAACCATCATAAGTGAGCAGTGTGTGAAGAATGATGAAAGGAGGTTGGTGGAGAACAGTGGGGATATTAAAGACGCATGGACAGAGCATTACAGCCGATTGTTGAATGAGGAGTTTGACTGGGACAGGGAAGGTTTGGAGCCAGCAGATCCAGTGTTTGGCCCTTGGCTTTTGATTGATGCTGCTACTGTGAGCAGGGCAATAGGCAGGATGCAGGTGGGGAAGGCCTTAGATGTGTCTGGATTGACTGATGAAATGTTGAAAGCCTTCGGAGATATGGGCTTGGGGTTAGTCACTGACTTAATAAATGTGATTATATATGAGTGTGTTGTCCCAGATGATTGGCTGAAGAGTGTAACTGTAATTGTGTACGAGGGGAAGGGTGATGCCCTGGAAAAAGGAAATTATATACGGTCGGCATAAAGCTTTAAGATCAGATAATGAAGGTAATGGAAAGAGTTCTAGATGGTATGATAAGAGAAAGAGTGAATATTGATGAGATGCAGTTTGGGTTTATGCCAGGCGGGACCACTGATGCCATATTCATTGTTTGACAGCTTCAGGAAAAATATATAGGAAAGAAAAGGGAACAACATTTTTGTTGATATGGAGAAGGCCTTTGACAGAGTCCCCAGAGAGGTGGTGAAGTGGGCAATGAGAAAGCTTAGGATCGTAGAGTGGCTGGTTAGGGTCGTTCTGGCCATGTACGTGGGTACTCACACCCAGGTAAGGGTGAATGGAGACTTGAGTGATGAGTTTTCCATGAATATTGGTGTGCACCAGGGGTCAGGTTTGAACCCCTTATTGTTTGTCATGGTACTTGAAGCCCTCTCACATGACTTCAGAAATGGATTCTCATTGATATGATGTATGTTGATGATTTGGTGTTGATTGCAGAGAATGAAAAGGAGGTGGAGGAAAGGTTTCTAATTAGGAGAGGTAGATTGAGGTGGTTTGGGCATGTGGAGAGGATGGAGAATGATAACTGGGTGTAGAAAGTGAGAATCGATAATATTAGGGGTAGGGTTGCGAGGGGTAGACCAAAAAAGACCTGGAACGAGGTCATTAAGTGTGACTTCCAGATTAAGGGACTGAACAGGGAGGCTGCCAGAGACAGTGGTGGCAAAAAGTGGGGGCATGGGGGGGCAAATGCCTCCCCCAGTCAGAATCTTTGCCCCCCCAGTCAAATCCAGTACAATTAAAAAAAAAAAAAAAAATAAAGGTAATACAAGAAGGAAAATGACCAGAAAAGAAAAATAATATAATTTGTCCCTACAGTCACAAATAAATAGAGGCATAATGATTGAGAAGAGGTTATCCCTGTTTTGCAAATTATGGTCAGCCACTCTACTCTAGGTGGTGGCATCATCAAGATTCTTAGTCAGTGTATGGTCCTGGGCCGGTCTGCATAAAACCTTCTAAAACCTCTAAGGTAACTCCTAAATGCCCCAACCCCACTCCTTGCTGCGAGCTAGGCTTAAGACCTATTCATAAAACTGAATAAAAGTCCTCCTAACTAAGAGTAATTGAATGATACTTTAAAAACGAACAAACAAACAAAAACTATCCTGAAACTTGATTTTTTTTATCATTCAAAATGCTAAATGCTCAGAGCTTTTGGGGGCTTCGCCCCCTGGGCCCCCACCGGGGCTTTGCCCCTGGACCCTACCAGGGGCCCTAAGGCAGACCCCTGAACCCCACTCGATTATGCTTGTGCTTAGCACTCTGCGCGATTACATGTTTGTCCCCTCCAACATTTTCCCTTGCCCTCCATTTGCCCCCCCACTTTGAAAATCCTGGTGCCACCGCTGGCCAGAGATCGAGCAGCATGGAGAGCTGCCATTAGGTGACCAAGGCTGATGCATGCAAGCATGTTGGAGGCTTCAAAAACGACACAAGAGATGTTATGGGGCACAAGGGCTTAAAAGTAAATGCAGATAAACATAAATGATGGTATCTAAAGTTGGTGGTTGTGCTGTCAATGAA
The DNA here is from genome assembly GCA_018397915.1 of Birgus latro. Taxonomy (NCBI): domain Eukaryota; kingdom Metazoa; phylum Arthropoda; class Malacostraca; order Decapoda; family Coenobitidae; genus Birgus; species Birgus latro. The sequence continues at coordinate 2,797 of JAGKTI010041920.1, forward strand.
GAGAGAGAGTGGCCATGTGTGATTTGGCACAAGGGCATGGGAAGTAATTCCATCATGTGCAGTGTTTGTGATAAGTGGGTGCATTAGAGATATGGTGATATTAGAGGCAGACTGCGAGATGACGCTGATTTCATGTGTGCAGTGTGTCTGGGAGAGCATGTGGAGATTGCCAGATGTGAAAAGATTAAACTTACTGGTGAGTTTCTTGAGTGTGTGTGGAAGAGTTCTGTTATTTGGGAGACATGTTATGTGCTGGAGGTGTGGCTGGAGTGAGGAGTGGTTGGAAGAAGTTCAGGGAGTTGTTGCCTCTTCTGGCATTGAGAGGGCTTGCCCTCCATGCTAAGGGATCTTTGTATGTGGCATGTGTTAGGAGTGTAATGCTGTATGGTAGTGTGACCTGGGCAGTAAAAGAATAGGATATTCGCTGACTGAAACGTACAGAAATGGCAGTGATTAGTTGGATGTTCAATGCTGTATAGTAGTGTGACCTGGGCAGTAAAGGAATAGGATATTTGCAGGCTCAAACGTACAGAAATGGCAATGAGTAATTGAATGTTCAGTGCCTCCCTGAGTGTGAGACCTGGGGGGGCTAGGTTTACAATAGAAGAGTTGAGAGATGGGATTGGACTGGAGTGTATTGTTGTTGTGATGAGGAGAGGTAGATTGAGGTGTTTTGGGCATGTGGAGAGGATGGGAGATGATAATTGGGTGCAGAAAATAAGAAGTGTTAATATTAAGGGTAGGGTTGCGAGAGGTAGACCAGAAAAGACCTGGGATGAGGTCATTGAGTGTGATATCAGGGATAAGGGACAGAACAAGGAAGCTGCCGGAGATCGAGCAGCATGGAGAGCCGCCATCAGGTGACCAAGGCCAATACATGCAAGCATGTTGGAGCCTTCAAAACGAAACTAAACGAACTGATAGCATCTGAGTTAATTTGTGCACTTTTTTGTGCTTCATTGTGCAGCACAGCATTGTACCCCCACTGTATATCCATGCCCCCCCCCCCCCCCCTCCGACCCCCTCCTCTCTACCCCCTTCCATCCACCCCCCCCCCCCCCCCGCCCCAGTCCCCGACCCTCCCTCGCAGCNTTATCCCCACTGCTAGATCCTAAAAGTGCTGAGTCAAAACTCTCTCCCACGCTTCGGGCTAGGCAGATGTCGTCAGCCCAGGGCTGGCACTCTCAAGGGGAATACTGTAGTTTTTGCTCCGGTGTTAAAGTCCTTAAATATCTCCCATCGGACTGTGTATCTCTCACCATAGTGCAGTGCCTTACAGCATGGGTCTAGGAAGCCAAAAATTGTATTGCCAGGTGCGCCAGGCATTCCTCTTCAATTATCAAGAAAATATAATCAATTATTGAAACCTGAAAAATCGGCCCCCTGGTCAGTCAGTGGGTCCTGACAAATTCCAGAGGCTCAGCCACGGAGGGGTTAAATTGTATCAAAGGTTAATACTTTATCCACACAAGAGGAGAATTGACTATTGAAATTTGTCTTGTGGAGAGAATAGGTGTGAGGAGGGTAGTGAAGAGGATATTTGTCAATGAGTTTGAAGGTGGGAGGAAGTGTGGTAGGGCTAGAAGTTGGATAGATATAGAAGAGGAGTGTGTGAGAAAGGGATGTATGGAGGTTGATGAAGCTAGGAAAGTGACAGCAGTTTGAGCTGTTTTGGAGTATTACGTTTGAAGTATATGACAAAAGAGCTGGTAATCCCCCCCCCATCCCTCCCTTTTTTATTTATTTGATATCATATTGACTCTGTATGACAAGTAGTTATGAAGCCCATATTACTGGAAAGTTGTACTATGGGCCACAAAAGTATCAGTGCTCAATATGCCTGAAACATTTTAGACCACAAAATGAAAGTCTCTGAAATACAGTGTTAGTGTATTAGTGTCCGACCTGCCACACATTGGTAGCCCTGATGTCAGGAGGTGTCATATATTGCCAACTAGCAACATCCTCTTGCAAACATAGCAGAATGTTTTTGGTAGGCATTAGACCCTCTGTGCACCGATACTTCTGTGATCCATAGTACATGTGAGAGGGGAGTCAGGATTCTAAGGGGAGTGAGTGAGTGAGTGTGGACCATTTAACTGGGCAGACTCTTGCTAGTTCTCTGCCCATCATGTTTTTCCTTGCTTTCAGAACTCCACCTCACCCCATCCTTGGATGGGAAAAGTGATATGATGATGATGGTGATCTGTCTGTCTCTCTCTTATAAGTATATAACCAGATGCCTTAATGCCAGAAGGGTGTTTCCACAAATGACTGGCCTCCATGTCCCCTTGTCCTTCACATCAGGCAACTCTCTCTCCAAATCTCTTCCCCCCCCCCTTCTCATATACTTTCCACCACATCCCTCCATCTCATCCTTGGTCTCCCCTTTCCCCTTCCCTCTCCACCTACATTCACTCTTCTGGTCAGCCTCATTCTCCATTCTCTCCACATAGCCAGACCAACATAAGGTATTTCTGTTTTTTTTTTTTTTTTTTCACATCCACAGCAACACCACAGTGCTCCTTCACCTCCTTATTTGTCTCTTTCTCTGCCTGGAACTCTTTGTGCTCCTTTCAGATGTAGTATCTCATTTTCACTGCTCACACTCTTGACTTGTATCCTTCCAGCAGAGTTCAAGCTTCACATATGTTAGATTGGGGATCACAGTACTGTTATGCAGCAGGAGTTTACTTCCATGCTCATTTCCATGTTCCATAATTCTGCTTTCACGGAACCTGCAGTCTGTCTTCCCTACTGTATGGTGCCCATTCATGCACCTCATTCTGTAAACTGCCTTCAGTTCCCTTTATTGATATCAGAATCATTTAGTAACAAACTGAATAAATTAGCTAGTATAAAACAATGATACTGGTATTTCTGGAAAATGGCCATCTTCACATTCAGATTTGGTAACTTTTTTTTTTTTTATACAAACCAACCATTCATATTACAGTGGGCAAATAGGCAAATGAATAAGATAATTTCCAAAAATAATACTTGTTTTTTATTTTTTATGTAGCTACTTTACCATTTAAGGATGCAGATGTTTATTAATTAACTGAAGTAAACATTGGTCATTTACTTTAACTGTAGTTGTTTAATATACTTAACAGAAATCCATTTTGTTTGCTGTTTCTTAGTACTGTAGGATGTTAATCAAGTGACTGAATTATTCTCATAGTTTGAAGCAGTGTTTAGCTGCTTAATGATACAGTATTAAGTCAAAAGAACCATTTCATTTGGTATAGCTAAATACTAAATAGTAAGGGTTTTCATAACTTATTAGAAAAACTACTTCAAAGAAAACTATTACCATAAGGATTTAAAAGACATTTTGAGATATAAAGTATGTACTGTGTCATGCTTTCACATTAGTGTCTTGAGATGTGGGATCTACAATGAACCTTATGATTTTTTATAAGTGAATGTTGGTAGGTATGCATATTGTTGAGAAGCGGAATTTGCTAGATAGGAAGTACTGGAAGGTTCTCAGTATTTCTCGTATTGTTTGGTTGCATGTCAGAGTTGCCAGTTAGCCTGCTGTTTGTGAGCGGAGGTTTTTTGTAATGTTATGCATTAAATTTTATGCTCTTTTTCTTTTTAATGTTTTATTTATTTGTTAAATAATGTAATTTTATCTCTGTATGCTAAATTATTTAGAGTGTTGTGCAGTGTAAAAAATTCTGGTATGTTTTCAGTGTCTCTGATTTGGTAACTGTAGGTGCTAGAGTAAACTAGAAGATTTGAGTGTAATGCAAGCTTATATAAGGTTGGGGAAGGGACTAGGGGAGTTAGTTCAATCTGAGTTTAGTTCAGTGTCAGTGCAGGTTGTATATCTCCAGTACTTGTGAAAACAGTGAAGTGAAGTTGGCAAACATTAAGTGTAATTATTTGGAAAATAAAGACAGTGAACTTACGAACCCAGTGTTTATTTACAATGCCAGAGCTGATCTCGTTGTTGCACACCAAAAGGCTGACCATAAGAAGAACAACTCACTGGGCAACATCCTTCCTATACTGAACTACTGCTGTTGGAGCCTGTGGCAGTGTGGGACAGGGACGTAACAGTGGTGTCGGGAGTGGGATCGTTAGAAAAGTGCCGCAGTGAGTCAGACCTTGACATGTAGGCATATGGTGTACAGACAAGAAGCCAAGTTAGGCAAGAGGAGGCATCCATGGCTGCAGTTACGAAGCTATTATAAGTACAGTTTCCAACTACAAGCACAAAGTGTACAACTACAGGCCCAAAGTGAAGGACAGAAAGAGCTCAGGAATGAAATCAAAGAACATTTATTACAAGCACAAAGTGAACAGCTAGAGACATTATAGAGGCAACAGTGGGAGTTACATCTGAGGGTACAAGGACAGCTAGTTGCTTTTATGGGGGAAATGAAGAACAACAACATTTGAAGGAGGAAGTTTATGTTGAGCTACAGCAGCAGAAGTGTGAGGTAAGCAGTAATGTGATGGAGTGTAGACAGCATCTAGGTGACTGGTTAAAGATAATTAGTGAGAGAGTAGAGGCTGTAGAGAAATCTTGCACTGCTGAGCCTGAGATTTGTATACTGGGAGCATATGAAAAAAATGGACAGTGTTTAGTGAATCTTAATTAAATCCCAAGCATCTGAATGTGTAGCATTACAGGGGTGAATAATCAGAATGTAGGAGTTTTGAGTCCTGGGCATAATTATAATGCCCCAGTTTTTAGGCCCCAAACCAGTGAAGTGCATGGCTATAATAGGCATCCAGTTAAAATGAAACCTCAGGAATTTGATGGTAGAGTATCTTGGGAAGTTTACCGTATGCAGTTTGAGTTATTTGCTGATCAGAATGGTTGGGATGATAGGCAGAGGACAGTGCAGCTTGCTACTAGCCTCAGGGGTGCCATAATGGAAATTCTGGGCCAGATGTCAGTAGAGGAGAGGAACAGTTATCAGTCCTTAGCAGAAATACTGGAGCGCTGATATGGGACAATGTGCCAGACTAAAGTTTACAGGGCAAGATTTTGGACCTGTGTACGAGCTCGAGGCGAATCCCTACAGCAGCTTGCTCATGACCTGGAGAGTATGGCATAGGCATACCCTGGAGCAGCACCTAACCTGTTAGCTCTTCTTCTGAGGGACCAGTTCATCGATGTTCTTGTTAGTGCAGAGTTGAAAAGGCAAGTGAAGTAGGCACAACCCAGAAGCATGCAAGAAGCACTAGCCAGGGTTCTACAATTTGAGTCTTACGTTTGGTCCAGTATGTCCCCTTTTCAGGCTGGTCGTAGTGCGGGATTAAAGTCAAGAAAGGGGCAGGCTCATGAATTGGATAAATTTGAAGGAAGTTGCTGTTATTGTGAGAAGCTAGGACATCGGAAAGTGGACTGCTACGGGTGGAAGAGAGAACAGGAGAAGATCAGAGGAGGTTGCTGGTTCTACAAGAAGCCAGGACACAACAAGTTGGATTGTTACAAATGGAAGGGGTAAGAACGAAACAGTGCAAGGATACCCACGATTGCAACAGCGGGTGTTGGACATATGGTGAGGTGGGACACTTCAGCTATGACTGTCCAAATGAGGAGGACGGTAAGCAGAAGGCTGCAGGAGATGGGAAGGATGAGGGTAAATTAGTAAAGGCTGGTGACAGAACATCCATCCAGTTTTCCCAAAGCCCCACCACTGAGGAAATGCAAGAGAACCTTGATCGATAGTGTGCGAGAATAAGGAAGAACAGACGGCAAGCAGTATAGTAGGAATGGGAATCTTAGCAAGAAATGCCACCATACTGTAGTGACAGGGCCAGAGTCAGCTGAAGAAGGTCTGAAGAGGATGCAGATTTGCAACCAGTGCTAGAGTGATTGCATCGGAGTACAGTGCGACCATCTCAGCCCTGCGACCAAAAGCTGCTGGAGTCAGTGGGACAGACTTCCTTTGAACAACGGACTACTGGAGTGTCAGTGGGAAACACCCGATGGCCTAGCAAGTATTGGCAGCTGGAGGTTCCGAAGATGATGATGTCCAAGATCTTGGATGAGTCACATAACCAGATCACTAATGGGCATCTGGGAATGAAGGAAACACCAATCTGGCCACAACAGAGGTTCTACTGGACTAGCGTGTGTCAGATTGTTGAAGAGTGGTGTCAGGCCTGTGATGTATGTTGTTCCGAGAAGAGACCTAAGAAATGTGGTTACGCCCCTCTCTAGCTGTACCAAGTGAGTGCACCAATGGAAAGAGTCACAGTGGACATTGCTGGACCTCTGCCACTCACTGAAAGAGGAAACCAGTATACAGTAATCTCTCTACTATCCGGACGTCCACTATCCGGATACACCACTGTTTGGACATCGTGGGCGGATGCCCCCCTCCCTCCCCCCAAAAAAAAATCCGATTTTTTCCGACCGCGTCAGTTTGAATTTCCCGGCCGTGCCGACTAGCTCCCTTCCCGCTCAGTCTCCCTCCTACTAGTTCTGTCTCAACTCCCGTGAACAGGGGATGGCTGTCCGATCATTTGCGATATTTTCATTCTTGTTTAAATAATCAAAAGTCACAGTGCTAAGGATTAAGTGTAGTTAAACACTGGATTACTGGACGTGCTTCAAGAGCAGTTATGACCACTGTAAAAACCTTAGAGATGGGGGTAAACAACAATCATGGACTGTAAGTAAACATTGTCAACTGCTAAATATTTTCCATAATCATTTCTAAATCCTCATTCTCTGGTTACATTTTATTTACTTCATGCTTTGTGTGCCATATTTGAGTGCACAGGCTGTGAAAGAGGTGATTTTCTCAGTGATGACCATGTCTCTTACATATGTTCACTATCTAGTCAACTGGTGAACATTTTTGCCCCACATACCTCTAAATCATAATTTTTCTTGTTACATTTTATTTACTTCATGCTTTGTGTCCCATATTTGAGTGCATAGGCTGTGAAAAGGTGATTTTCTCAGTAATAATCATGTCTTCCTTACTCACCTCAAAATCATCATTTTTGGGTTAAAATATGATTAATTCATGCTTTGTGCCAATTATTTATGTGAATGGGGTCTTAAGTGCTATGCATGTCCAGGAGGGAGGTAGGTAGGTAGTTTTCTGATTTATGTTAGGTTAGGTTAGGGTCAAGAAAGACCAGTGCTGTTGGTGAACAGTGAACACCTTTGCCATACCTAACTCTTTTTCTGGTAACAGTTTATTTATTTGATGCTTTGTAACCCATATTTTAGTGCATAAGATATGAGAAATGATGATTTTCATAGTGATAGCCACATCCGATACGTACTTACACTAAGCTGCCAACTCGTGAACTTCCTTACTCACCTCAGATTCATCATTTTTGGGTTAAAATTCGATTAATTCATGCTTTGTGCCAATTATTTATGTGAATGGGGTCTTAA
>JAGKTI010041921.1:0-10180 GCA_018397915.1 Birgus latro
AAGTCTAGCACGCGTGCCTAGGGTTGCCTGTTCTACACCCTCATCCCACCACCAAGGTACTTTATGTCTTGGTGGGCCTCTTGTCCAACCACATACTGCATCAGTAACTCTCCGGAAGTTGTTCTGGAGGGCTGTGTACTGTTCATTAATGCCTTTGTCAATGGCTTCCTGTTCAGCCACCACTCTCCTCATCTCACTATAGAATGCATTCCTGACTGCTTGGTTTTCCAGCTTCTGTATTTTCCTCCTAGGTACATAAGTCCACTTTTTCATTACTAGTTCTTTAAGTACCATGTCACATATCAATAATTTGTGCTGCTGCACACACTCCTCACTTCCTGTAACTTTAATATCCCTCACTAACCTCCTATCATCCCTCCTGACCAGAAAATAATCTACCTGACTGCATTTTCCCCCAGACTGGTATGTAATCAACCTAGTCTCTCTTTTCCTAAAATGTTTGTTACACACAATCATGTTCATTGCCTCCCCAAACTCGAGTATCCTTTCCCCTTCCTCATTTCTTGTACCATATGCACATCCCCCATGTGTACACCATCATATCCTTGAGCTGCTTCACCTACTTGATCATTTAAGTCCCCTCCCAAAACCACCATTTCATCATCTCCCATACCACCTACTACATGTACTAAGTCATTCCAAAATCTATCCTTTGCAATTCATCCAAGCCTGCCTGTGGAGCATATGCTGATATAATTGCAAACATCATTCCACTGAACAAAATTTTCACTACCAATATCTTATCACTTACTCTCACAACGTTCATAACATATTCCAACCATTTCTCCACAACCAATGCACCCACACCCCCATATCCATCTGTCCCCCCCTGCCAAAACAACATATACAGTAGTAGCAATCCTTCCCAAAAATCTTTCTGGCTGATTCACCCCTGTACCAGACTTCCTGCGAACATGCCACATCCACCCACCCCCTACTGAATGCCTCAGTGACTTCCCCCTCTCTACCCCTTAAACTTCCTACATTCCATGGACCCACTCTCATCCCCCTGGGTGATTTAATGTCCTCAGGCTTGCTTTGAAGCTTATTCTTGTACTTGGTCATAGTCAGTAATAATGAAAGGGGAGAGACATATCATAGGCCCCACCCACTGCACAGTTCCAGGTCCAGGCAATGGATCTAGGATCCTTAGCCCACCAGCCTTACCAGTGGCTATGGTAGTGGCCTCAGTTACTCCCAGGTTCGGGCCCCTCTCTATCAGGTGGAAGCGGCAGCCTGGGAACCTCAATGCCCTGTGCCCTCTAGCACAGGTTCAAGCCCCATCTCTCCTCGGACCCACGATCTATGCCGGTGGAACCCCCATCACGCCTCCCCCCTAAAAGTCCGCCAGTAGGTAATGGAGACAAAGTCTTCTGGCCGCATGCCTTTGCCAGTGTCAACCCCTGTAACATAGTGGGGTACGTTGTGTGATGTGGTGTAGTGCATAAGATAGTTAGAGGAAGTATTTGGGAGAGTATGCTGGTCTACCGTCCATGTTAGTGTCACACTGAAAAGGTCAGCAATGGGGGGTGATTAGGTATCTAGTGAAACAGGAGCTCCAGCTCTCCCTATCACCATCATTCCCATTCCCCTCGGGAGTATGACCCTGTTCGGCCGGTGCTACAGCCTCCTCCCTAGAAGGGATTATCCTTGCAACTGGCCTTGGCATCCTTGTAAGAGTTACTTAATGGCCTAGGTGTGAAAATGCAGGATTTTATGCAGGTAAAACCCTATTTTTCTTCCTTATTGAGGTTGTAAAGCACTTTACTAACAGCCTCACAATATGGATACTGACCTTTCTTTCCCATGGCATTCTGTCTATGATGACCTATTTAACCCTTGTTGCCATTACTGAATAGTAAGCTTGATACAAGGCAGGTTGAGTGACCCAGTTGACACAATTGGGGTCTCCCTGTCCCAACTTCCAATGTCTCACCACATGTGAAGCTATCAGAAATACTTTCAAAACTTAATGATATCACAACACCTCAATCTTTGGCATTTAATTTATTCCTTTTATTTCATGCATGTTGCAGTAAATGCATAGGTAGGATGCTCCACTTTAACCCCTAAACCACGGGGTTGTGTGAGTTTTGTCCTACCACTTCCAGCCGGTGGTAATTCGCGCTCTGACTTATTTTTATAAATATTGGCCCAAACTAGCCTGAGTGATATAAATAGCACTCAGGATTCTCCTACAGTTTTTCATTTATACAGTATTTATATTTTGAAGGCCCCTTTTACTTAAAAAGAAAACAGAGCCACCCAGCTGACCGCCCACGGCTTGAGCCATCGCCACCAAACGTCACGAAAGTGACGGCCCGCGGTTAAGTGGTTAAGGGTGCTGTCACAACCAGTGGGTAGATTTTTACCCTCACAAAAACTGTTGATGTGTTTTGTCACAATTAGTCTGGTTTTTATCATACGTTTGCATAGTATGTTTTTGTAATTTATATATGTCTTATTCCAAAAGCCTTTTTTATTTATTTTTTTTGTTTATTTGTTTATGGATGTTCCTGACAAGAATCCACTTTTTTTTTTTACAAGTAATTATTGTTTTACTGTTTTATTTGTAGTTCTGACTTCCCCCCAAACCTCATACCACTGTATATAATCACAATGACAGACGTCCGGATACTGCAAGTTGGTGCCAAGACGACCATTCCTGTGCCGCTTGTGTACACATGGGCGCGACTGTATGTGCGTCCCACCATTCCACACACAGGGGGAGGCTCTGGTGGTGGTGGCTGGCTGTATTGTAAGGATCCATTGCACTGGCTCACACTCCTTCAGCCAAACCAAGAGGCAGCTGATATCAGATACTGTCCTGCCATCAGTGCACACACACCACCATTTAGGTCTGGGGCATCACAGTGGTTACCAAGTTGTTGAAGTTACTGAAGTGCTGTGAGGTGTACAGATAGTTATACCCTTATAATGAAACTGTGTATTATTAGTGAGAGAATACATGCTTGAAGAGGGTCAGAGTAAAGCTAGAACTTGTGTATCCTCACAGTAAATACAGTTTCAGTATATGGATATAATTCATCCTGATGCAAGTGTGTGTGTGTGTGTGTGTGTGAGTCATAGGTGGATTGCTGTTGATCTTTAATGGTTGTATTTTGCAAAACTCATTCTTTTCAGAGTACTGTAAATCATGTCTGAGAAATCCTTAACTCCTTTAGTATGCTGGTGTCTTATTATTCTTGGTGCCATCCTATGATATTGTCCTAGAGAGATCTCCTCATAGTGAAAGAGTTAATGGAGGTTGTTCGCAGTCCTTTCGGTACAGAATTGCTCTCCATGAATAAATAAGATCATATGGCAGTAGCAGGAATGGAACAAGATAAAACAGATATTAGCAAGCTGAAGGTTGTAATGTTTTTAACTACAGTACTTCATTTTGTTTCTTTAGTTTTAGAAGGTTTTATTCTTATTAAGGATTAGTTTGTCACAATTTGTACAGCTGTGACACTCCAATGTTTGAGAATACAACCAGCCTTGTTTGTACAGTTCTTACTTAAACAACAGATAGTCTCTCTCTAATTCATCACTGTTTCTCATGCTTTTCTGCCTGTGGGATTAATAAAGGAATGACTGCAGGAAAAGCCACATGGATATTTCAATTAAACAAGCTTCATTAAATCTTTAATGCATCTGTATACTTCCTGTTATTTTTCTTCCTAACTTAACTGTGCTTCAGATAACACTTCCAGTAGTTAAGCTTGGAATGTGTTCCAGAGTACTGTATTACTAATTTTCCAGGCAGTTTCAATACTAAACTGAAGGACACTGGCATACCAGCTTTTTAGTTACCAGTGAAACCTTGATGATTAATATCTCTCTAATGTACTGTGTACTGGTTAAAAGTGAGGGAAAGAGAGAGAGAGAAGAGATGGGGTTAGGGAAACTTATGAGAGAGAGAGGGGAGGTGAGGTTAGAGCAACATCTTTGCATAAAGAGTTGTGGTACAATATTTATGCATTTTTAACAGTGTAGGAACTCTCAATAAATGGCTTATACCCTGCTTGCCACTACATCAGGCACTGTTGGGTTAGGATAGCACTTCTCACTCCAGCCACTGACCAAGGTAGACTCAGAACTTTTCTCTGTTGACAAACCTTGTGAATGGTCTTCTTTTTGTGCCACATGGCAGACTACAATACCTGAAAAGTCTAGAGTACAAGGGGTAAACTTACCACATTTTACAGTCAGATAGAGGGGGAACCAAAGTATACCTAGCTATCAGAAAAAAGAAAATTGTAGTCCTACAAGTTCATCCTTCATATTGTAGACTCCTCATGAACACCTCTAACTTAGTCAGTGGGTGGGATACACAGCACCCTTCCCCTTCTCAGTGATTGATGAGCCCTGTAAGTTGTTAATGAAGCCAGTAAGGGGCACACTCACAATACCACATATGTCTTCACTTGATGGCATGGGCAACTCTTATAACTGAAATAGGAAATACAGGTTGCTAATTCATGGTTGTTTAATGTTTAATGGAATTTGCCATGTCTCCATCCTGAATGCTGAAGTGTAACTATAGATAACTAAATATGATGCTTGTCATGAAGAAGTGCTTTGGAAAAAATATAGAGCTGCAGTATTGTCCTTTCCTTTCACTGGGCTATGTGGAATAACCTGCAAAAGGATGAAAATTTGGGCCAAGTTAAAGTACAAAGAGTACAGTAAAATCCACCCTCCAGCCTGACAACACTTGGCCTTCACCTGAGCTGAAAGGTGTTATTGATCTTTGTCAGGTTAAAACAAATGCACTGTCCCCTCACGTGGGGGAAAATCCTTACCACTTCTGATTGTTTTGCTCTCTAATAAACTGCTACAGACTTATCCCATTGTACAAATGGGATATATTAGTGGAGGGCTTCTTGGTTAGTGGAAACTCGGATAACAGATTGAAGAAAAGGAATCGCGAAACTTATATTGCAGAGTATATAACTTATGGGGAAAATAGGGTTAGGTTAACTGACCCTGCTTGCATCACAGATTCTGGGTCTAAATTGCCGATTCTCATATCATCGGTGTCTCATGTAGCAGATACTGTACTTGTATAATGGGACCTTCCTGTACATCCTTTTCTCACACCTCAGTATATACAGTATTACAGTGCACTCACTAGTTTTGTGAAATACACTTTTGCGAATAGCAGTTTTGCATGCAAAGAATGTTCCTCTGCAAGAAGTCTTGCGATTTTACTGAGTTTTTCACGAGCCCCAGCAGTGAGTGATTGCACACATACGTATATCCTCAGTCACTTGTCCACAACATTGGTTAGCTTGATGAGCTCCCACTAGATATTAAGGGCTTTGATGTTGAGGCACCAGGATGTGGTGGTGTGGGGGACTCAACAGTGGTGGCGGGGAGCAGTGAGGGGGTAGGTGGTAAGTAACCACCGTTACCAGTCTCAGAACTCATATTCAGTCCTCATCCAACAGTTCAGCCTGTGTGTTAGTTTTAATAGAGTCTTTAGTTCAGTAATATAATATATGTCTGATTAACTGTATGTAATTTATAGTAGGGGTATTGTGTCATTAATGAGTAGCTAAGGGGGAATGAGGTGGCTGACCCCAGAACCAATTACCACTTACAGTATTACATTTTACGCGCGAGTTTCACAAGTTTTAGTTCAACGCAATTGTGGTACCAATTAGGCTCAAAGCTAGTGAGTGCACTGTTTATAGAAAAAAGCTTTGATACACTGATTTAGTACTTTACATTAGTCATGCTTTTGTACTGTATGTACCTGCTGTTTCAGGGTTCGTTTTCACAGCTTCTGTCCTTAACATTTCTCAGTCTTTTCAGTTTGAGGGTGTCATGTTTATTTTATTTTTGCTGTCTCTACACAGTTTCTCTTGACTTAGAGGTTTTTCAAACTTGGGAGGTTAGACATAGCCTTCATAAAGATCCTTACAAGTAGGATATTCTCCTAAATTCAGTAAATGATGTGACAGCAAGAATAAATTAAAAATTGTGCCCTTGGGTTGAAAGGTGAACAAAACTCTGTCCTTTGTTAATCTGATTGAGTCACAGCATTTCCTCAGTCTTCAAATTCATGCTACTTTGCACTGTTGCAGCAAGCTACTGAACTCACACGTCAGTCAAATCCCACGAGGTGATTTCTTTGCTGTCTTGTATTGCAGGTTTCATTCTGTGAAGTATAACATTACTCTTAGGCATTTAAAACTCTGTCCCCAGGTGTTTCCCTTCACTCTTGTATTTTCCTGTACTCTCAGCCTTGTTTGTGGCATCTTAACTTGCTTATGTTATACCATGCAGAGTGCAGTACCAAAATAATTTGTTTTTCCTTCCAAACTTATTGGCAGCCTTTAAGAGCATAGTTATTCATATGCACTAATTGCCTTTTAAGTTTTCACTTGTTTTCTGTTTGCTGAGCAAGATGTTTATTCATACTGTGCATATAAAAGACATGTATACTTTTTTTTTTTTTTCCCATGCACTTAAACACACATCAGTGTGAAGTGAGCAGAATCACTATCATCCTTAGGTCTGACAAACAAATTGGAGAAATTAGAATTATCCAAGACATGTATTAGTTAAGCTCATACAGTTTATTTATATTTAAATCATTGTAAATAATCCTCAAAAGTAATTGCAAATGCAGTTTCATTGCTTACTGTATATCTCTTCATTCATTTTCTCTGCTCAACACTGCATATCTTTTGCTCCTTCTTCCAAACCAACATTTCTAACAGTGGTTATCTTGGCAACTTAATGTGTTATTCTTTGTCCTTCTTTTACATGTAGGAAACTTATCTCTGCTCTTGAAATCTTGGATATTATCAGTCATTACCTGTGCTTAATGTCCACGCATAAATGATTAATAAAATAATTCTTCATTGTTATTCAGTCAGCAAGTCCATCATTCATAACATTTAATTCTCCAAGCACTGTTCCTCCCTGAATTGCTTTCTTTCATCACCATCTGTCCTCCATATTCATCATATTAATCAGCCTCTCTCAGCCGGGTTTGCCGGGTTTTTGTTATCTCTGTACATTATTCTCAGTGTTGTGTTTTGCTGCTTTCTTGATTATCTCAGGATACATTATTGCCAACATTTTTTTTCACAAGTCACTCCCTTTTCTTATTTGATACAGATTTGTCTCTTCCTTTGTTTGTTTATTCTGCAGTTCCTCTGTCCTTCATTCTGCGTGTTCCATTGTTGAGTCAAGTCTCTTCATAGTTTTGTACATGTTTCCCCACCTTGAAAATTTAACAGATTTCATTGCTTAGGTGCCACCATACTAAGTGTTTTTGCATTTGCTTTCTGTTTTTGCATGTTTATCAAACATCCCTTAGAATATCTTTAATGCTGTCAAACTTAAGGTAAGATTTAGTAGTATATATTCTTCTTTGTGCTTTCAGTATTAGTTTTAGATTAACGTAAAGGCTTGACTGTGATCATATTTTCATCATATTCCTCTGTTGCTTATTTAGCCATTGCAAGATTGTGAGCCTCTAGTGCCAGGTAGTGGTAGATCAGTGCATGGAGTTCTTGTACAGATCATTTTATTTTTGTTGTTGCATGGATGGTTGTATGATGCATTGTATGCCAGTATGAAATTGTGCTGTAAAGGAACTATGATACTGTATTTTAGCCAAGCAGTTGGTGTCTTTTCCATTATTTGTATATGCTGTAATATGATCAGAAGTGAGAGAAGTAGGATCTGTAATTACCAAAACACAAATGATAACTTTCTGTCAGTCAGTTGTATGTCAAGCAAACACTTAACCTCCATATAATTTCAGTCATTGTGCAGTTTTGTATATCGGTATGTCATCGGCACACTTAGTTTTATTCATTGACAACTTGAACTGATATTCAGTGTTTGAAAATACAAAAATGTAGTTTACTAACGTGAAGGATCATACTAGCCTCATGCTGGTATATATTTTAATAGGAAACAGGGTAATGATGTTGATGATGATGCTCTGTTGATAGCAGTGCTTGTTGGTGTTGCAGGTTTTGTGTACATGTGAAGCGAGACAACTTCCCACAGGACACAGCCCCTTCTTCCCCTCAACCCTCCCAGGTCCAGCCACGGCCAAATGAATGGGTCAGTGAGTCCACTGTTAATTTGTGTTGATGGTTATGCATGGGATATGGAGGCAGGAGTTTAAAGATCTGGGTGATGTCAGTGAATGTGTGATGTATTTTTGGGGGGGCATGCTTCTTGATAGTTCTCTCACCTTTGTGCTATTTTTAATTTGTTTGTTTCTGAATCTTTCCTCAACCCATCAGTAGGGTGGTAATAGATGGTATTAGATATAGCATTCCATGTATTATTTCCCAATATCTTTTTTTTTTTTTTTTTTTTGTTAAGTATGATGAAGTTTTGTCAGTAATATCCCATTGCATTTTTTTTTCATTTGGGAGGTTAACTTGAATTTTTTTTCTTAAAGAGGACTAGTTGTTTTGAAGATTACAATGATATATGAATTATTGTGTAGCCTCCTTTACTTGGTATGCAGTTTGGTGTTCTTCTGCATTTGTGCTTTCTTTTTCTTTGTTTCTGCGGTCTACTTCAGCTAGAGTGTGGGTTGGAAAAGAATTACAGAGAGGAAGAATATGATTTTGATGATGATGATACATAATATATGTATTTATGTGTGTGTGTGTGTACAGTCAATAAAAAATGTATCACACACCTAGGGTACAATGGATTTGAAAATGAGTGAGTTGTGCAGATGTGCGTGGATACAGTAACATGTTGCTTCAAAAAATATACCTCCCAGTATATGACAATTTGTACGATTTTGAGTCCTAATAATTACTCTATCTGTTGCCAGACGCCTTAATTCCATAAGGGGTAGCCACAAATAAATCACCTCCATGTTGCTCTGTCCCCCGCCATTTCACTGCCCTGCTTCCAGCTCACACCCCCTCTCTCATATACCTCTCCACTCCATCCCTCCATCTCATCCTTGGCCTCCCCCTCCCTCTCGCCTCCTCCACCTCACTCACATACACTCTCCTCATTAGTCTCTCACTCTCCATCCTCTTCCTTATGGCCAAACCACCTCAGTGTGTTTCTCCTAACGCTTCCTATCACATCCACATCCACACCACAACGATCCTTCACTTCCTCATTTGTCAGTCTGTCTCTCCATGTGATTCCACTCCAGATAACTAATTTCCACTGCTCTCACTCTTGACTTGCATCCCTCCAACAAGGTCCAAGCTTCACTTCCATATGTTAGAGTTGGTATCACAATACTGTCATGTAGTAACTTTTTTACTTCCATGCTAACTTCCGTTTCTTATCACTGCTTTCAAGGAACCAGCAACCTTTCTTCCCTCTAATAATAACCAAGGACATTATTTGCATTTATAATCATAGGATGCTCCATATACCACAATGTTTAGTCTATGTTTCAGAGTGTTGCATGTGGTAAGGTAGCTGATACTTTTTTTTTTGTAGACTTCACATTTTGTAACTGTGCTCGTTTTGCTGCAGGTTCAGCCGGGTCACACCATAGTGTTGGTAGGCCCACTGACACTAGTGAATCTGCTACCATATGATGTTCACTATGAGGTGCTGTCAAGTGGCGGATGCCAGGGACGAGTGCGGCCTGGTGAAGATGCAGCGCTACACGGCACAGACCCCGCCCAAAGTGTCACACTCTCGCTGTGGACCGACACATTCCTCCCGTGTGGGGATGTCACCCTGCACCCATCATCAGCACCATATACAGTGTCACTCAAACTGCAGGACAGTCACAAGCGCACTCTCTATGTTCACCTCAAGGTCCGCCAACAGTATGGTGGAGCACTCAAGGTACATCCTCAGATTGTTTGGTTGCAGCAAGAATGGCGTAAAAAAATAAAAGTGTTGGGATGAATGGGTTAATGCTCAGAACTCAGGGAGTAATTTAATATACATGTTGGTTATTAATGATGTAAGCAGTGAATGGATGCCTGATGGTTTAGTGAGTCAGGTGCTTCAGTCAGATGTGCCCAGTAAGGCTTAGGTGTAGGGGAAGATTGAAGTTAATAGCTACTCTTGCCTTAATTTTCTAGACTATTGCCCTCCTGATAGGCCAGTGAAGGATTGCGTGGTGGATGGATAGTGGGATGGTTTACAACATGAAGAGAATGGAAAAAGAAAAATAGGTATG
>JAGKTI010041923.1:0-10180 GCA_018397915.1 Birgus latro
AAACTTTATTTACTGTGGGAGGTAAAGTACTGAGCCTCCGGAACGAGCTTCTTAACTTGTCCAGTGTCAGATACATAAAAAGGGAAAATAAATAAAAAGAGAAACACAGAAAGAATGAGGGAAAATATAACCTCGGATTTTTTTACATCACACTTAATACGAATATGTGGTTGATTTTGCTACAGTCTCAGTGGCTGCCCTTTAGTGTCAGGATAGAAAGCTGACAAATGTAGGATGCATCGTTGCAGGTCAACGTACACTGACTGATATAATAAACATGTTTCAAATCAGCATTAATATTTGCTCACTTCTGTAACACAAGAGTGCATTTTACTCCTGAAAATTTAATCTCCATGAGGAAAGCTCCAAAAAGTCATGAGGCTCATCAGTTACTTGGAAGGCTGCCGTTATGATATGAAGCGTTAAGGAGGGCTGAATCAGCAAAATTAAGGGGCATACATCGTTGCTGTTTCTTTCCAGCTGGATACTATTGAAGACTCTAATGTAAACTCATATCACTAAGCATGACCACTCATGGAAAAGACATGCCAGCAACCTACTTCTCAGAATAATTTTTACATTACTGGGGAAGAATTCAGTACACCCTATGAACTGTTCATCTGGTACAATCTGCTCCATAAGAAAGTACAGGAACAATATAATATAACCACTTCATTCAGCAGCTGGGCAATAATTACACTGATGACACAGATGAACTTAGCCTTGCCAGTTCATTAAGCCCTGGCCAACTATTTGCCATGAATGAGTCTTGGAAACAATGGCGCATTTCAATGACTACTTTTACGCCGTGGAAACATTTTACTTAGGTAATAACAGTAACAATAGGGAATCTCTAACACCGTGGCCAGGCACGGTATCAGAAATGCCAAATAATTAGTTAGTTCCTGATATTATCCGTTTCCCAAATATAACTGTTTTGTATTACGTTATCAACTTTAAATTCATTTTCATCATTTACGCCTATGGCATAATTTTCTTTGTTCAATTAAGGGTGACTTTACAAAAATGCTTAACATAAACTTATCATACAATTTT
This sequence comes from Birgus latro, assembly GCA_018397915.1. Classification (NCBI taxonomy): domain Eukaryota; kingdom Metazoa; phylum Arthropoda; class Malacostraca; order Decapoda; family Coenobitidae; genus Birgus; species Birgus latro. The sequence goes on from JAGKTI010041923.1 coordinate 1,057, forward strand.
CGTATATACCACAGCTTTTGAGTCTACATTTTACGTGAAAAAATAATGGGAACCCACTTGAACGATGATATCTCCACGCAGCTCTTTAAGATATCACCTGATTTGCTACACACTTCCTATGGCACGGAGTGGTGGTTCCCTCTCTTCACACCCCCCCTTATGACCAGAATCCAGCAATCCACAGACCAAGTCACGGTTCTCCTATAATTGTTGCCACTTTTAAAACAATATGCATATTCACTAATGAAGAAGATAATGAAAAGCGACATTAAACCAAACAAATGTCCATTCCAGAGGCATAGTAGTCCACTCATGCACCAGTTGATGGCACCAATACACCATTAAATGACACCTGAGGTACGAATAGCACTGTCTCATTCTAGACCCGTATAGCAGTACTGAAGGGTGATTTAATGATGTGGCAGTAGGTCGTAAAGGTCTTGGGGAATGAAGTGAAAAATCATGAATAACTTAAAATCATAAAGCTATTCCCAGCAACAGGTACGATTCCGTTTGGCGATGTGAGGTCAAAAGTACACCCCTCTACCATAACCTACGACAGCCACACTTGATTCTTGCTGCCACCAGGTTATTGGACCCAACCAGAGAGGAAGCTAATGAAGACTATACCTAACTCTTCCAGCTAGAAAATCCTCCCTTAAGCTGAACAAAATCGTCTGGAGGTAGCTGGAATAAACGAAAAATTACGTCATGTGAGTGAAGGGGTTAACCACTTCACTCTAAGAACATAATATTTTAGTTTTCTATCCCTACCTCCAGACGATTTTTTTCAACCAGTGAAAGACCTCTCATACTGAAGGGGTTTATGAAGGTTATGCCAATCATCCTTAGTAAAAAAAAAAAAAAAGTATCCTGAGACTAATAAAATCGTATGGAGAAAAACTAGAAATTTAAAAAAGTAATCCGGCTGATGATTCTTTAAATTCTTGTGATCTCTTGACGATTCAGCTGCATTTAGATAAGACTTAGAACATCAGGAGTTAGTTACAGCCTTCAATAACCTTCGTAGTGTGAATAACATCGCCTGGGAACAGCAAGAATAAACTAAAATCCTACGTCACGAGACTGAAAAGGATAAATGAATCTACTGGCAACGGTAAGAGTTCAGTAGGTCTTCGTTACCTGTCGTCTTCTTTGTCGTTAGCTTTAATCTTAACCCCTTCACTCCCACGACCTATGCTTTGGTTTATTTAAGTTATCTCCTCGTGATTTAATTCGGCTTATAGGAGACTTTTCATTTAGAGGAGATTTTCCAAACTGGAAGGGATGGATACAGATTTCACTAACCTCTTCACTACTAAATGTCAGTCCAAAGTGGAATAAAAATCGTCTATGTGCACCAAGGTTGATGTACAAAATTAGGTCACTAGATTTAAGGGGTTAATTCCATAGTAACTCAAAAAAAATGCATATTGTAAATCCACAGTTACTTGTAAAACGGGTATGCTGGTCTTCCTCGATTTACATTGGTAGATATACGTAAGAGTTTGTTAGTCTTTCCAAATTTACAAAGCTGGTGTGTGTAAGAATCTAGTAATCTTTCTCAGCAGGTGTATGGAAGAAGCTGTGATACTTTAAAAACATCACTGGATTATGACGTGGAGAGTCTGTACAAAGGAAGCAGTGGGGTCCAGTCGATAGCGTGTGTGTGTGTGTAAGTGCCACATCCAATGTTACGTTCACTCCGCATGCCACCCAGCACTGCATGATTACCGTGCTGCTGCTCCCACCTCACCCCAGCACAAAGCTTTACTCGCACGGACAGCCTTTGCTCAGAATTTAAAAAGAAAAGAAAAAAGAAAACTGGCTGCTAAGACGGTTTTTCGTGCCATTAACCCCTTCAGTTTGATTACAACTATCACTTAAACCCCCCTCAGTCTGATGCGGTTTTTCTATTACATTCTAGCTCTCTCCAGACGATTTCCTTCAGCTTTGGAGACCCCCGAGTAGTGACTGGGATTAATAAAGACCAATTCCTGCTGCTCGCAAAGTCTCTCCAAAGCTGGATAAGTTGTCGGTAAGTAATTAAAAAAAAAAAACGTCATCAGACTGAAGGGATGAATCAGTCACTACCAGACGATTTAATTTAGCCTGAAGGAAATCTCTTTTGGTGGAGGGGTTAATGAAGTCTCCATTCAACCACTCCTCTCCGCAAAATCTCTCCTTATCATAGTAAAACTGTCTGTGGTAAAAAAAAATAAAGTGGTAATGCGTCATCGCTCTGAACGGTAAAGATCTGCTTTGGAACTGAGGAAAAAGATAATTACTGTATACACAGGATAAAAGTACGTGGAGCACCATCTTACTACAAGTCTGACAGCTTGTGGACAGACAGGGCCATAGCTACCTTCCTAGTTTATTCTGAAGATTATTACGAAATATTTGTAACTTTGAAGTGGGCATCTCAAGCTCATTATCAGGTGGTCCGGGTGAAATGCTGACCGAAGTTGCCCACATCCACCATCCTCCTTTCTGGGATAGTGAGGGAACTGAGGGACGTTTGTACAGCCGGGCAGCTCCTCCGTCTGGTCATATCAGTGCCACCACGTGAAAGATACCCTCTCCAGCATCAAGATTATTTAAATATGGCGAAATGTAATCAAAGTATTAATTGGACGAGTGTCTGCCTTGGATGGTTCGACTTCCCCAATATACTTACCAGACTTTAAGAAGATATTTAACTCTCTCACGCTCCTATGACTCACTCTCGACTAAGTAAAACTGTCTAGTGAGTGGTGAGACTGCCCCGATAAACAGAGGCCTAGAGATGACGGTACTCACTCTCTCAGGCTCCTGGGACTCACTCTCAGGTGAATAAAATCGTCTGGGGTTAGTTGGAATACAATCAAAAAGTTGTCTCTGGTATGATAGGTCAGCGGCGGCAGGATTACATTACAAGGAAATGGTCCATGTTGCACAATTAATGCTCTTACTCAAACACAAAATATGACATAACTGAAAATAAACAAAGAGGATCAGTTCGTGAAATTTTTGCCTTTTGACTTTCAACAATGTATATAAACAGGAAAGGCACTCATCCAATTATTTATAAATAAGGAAACTGCTAGTTACTTTAACTCTCTGGCTGCGAATTACCTACTTTGCATTTTACTGGACTGACGACTTTACTGTGTTCAAAGAAACCTAAGGAACCCCAGAAGCTAATAAAACAATGCAGAATCTCGCATTTTATATCACCTTACGACGGACGATTTTATTCAGCTGACAGAAACTTAACGCGGTCAAAGGACTAAACAGATTCAGCAACGCAGAAGCCGGAAGGACGTGGAAGAGGAAGTTACGAGGGAAAGGATGAAGTGTGAAAAAATTGGGACTGCAAGGAAGGAGATCCGAATGAAGGCCAATAAGAAAAGAAAGTGAGAGAGGGGAAAAGAAAGAGGACTACGAGAGGGAATGACAAAGAGAGGACTAGGAAAAGAGAGGGGAAGGAAAACAGAGAGGACTAAGAAAAGATAGGGGAGGGGAAAGAGAGAGATGACTCAGAAAAGGGAAGGAAAGGGAATGAGAGAGAGGAGTAAGAAAAGAAAGGGATGAGGAAAACGAAAGAACTGGGAAGAAAAGGTGAGGAATGGTGATAGATCAAATTAGGGGAGGGGACTCAATATATGGAGTAAACGTGACAGTACAAGACAATGAAGTAAGGCCGAGATGAACAGTGAACGACGGTACCTTTTTTTTTTATATAGTGCTTCATGCCTTCTCCAAGTGTTTTCTATCTTATTCTTGCTGCCTCCAGATTTCAGTCAGCCTCGAGTGAGTTCTCTACTTATGCAGGGGTAAATGAAGCCTATAACTAATATCTCCAGTTACAAAGCTTCTCCGAATCTGAATAAAATCCTGTAAAGATAATAACAATAAAATCATAGGACTGAAGGCTTTAACTCCTTTCTCTTCGATGACGTATGTTGTTAGATCTGATACTTCCCATCTACTGACAACTTTTCTCAGCTTAGGAGAGATTTTTCAAGCTGTAGGAGTGAAATTTACCCTTAACTAATTCCCTGAAAACGAGAGGCATTTTGCAAGCTGAAGTTAATTGCATGCCAACAGCAGGAATAAAATGAAACAAGACGTCACTGGATTAAAGAGACCATGGCATGTTGCTCTTTACTCGGTGCTGTTTATTATACCAGCATGATAGTAAACACCACTTATTCATTAGTTCCCTATATACTGAGACGTCTATATCGAACTCAGGGACAAACATTTAAAAGGGAGCAGTAGAATGTCCTTACATATTAACATACGTTCCCACCCTCCTACGGTTCCCACGATGACATACAAACAAAGCCACTTCATCATTACAACTGTCCACATACACTTCCCACCTACACTCCAAGAGCCTTTCACATCTAAAACAGTCTGTGAAGCAATGGGTGGCGGCGGGTCATTTGTGCAGTGGCATTAAGTCGAGTTCCCTAGCTCTATGGATCAGATGCCTCTCAGGACGGGTAAAACACGGCTTGAACATGTATAGTACAGCTGCCCGCCCAAGTCAGGTGTGAGTAAGTTGCCCCAATTAATTTATTTTCATACTTATTATTATTTTCCCAACAAATGATAACAGTGTGAATAAAAGTGCATCACCTCGACATTTCCCTCGCTTGGCAACCGTCTGCAACTCGGCCAGAGTCACCAGTAATGTTTTTGTAGTCCTCGAGTACTGTGCCATAAATTCGTGTTCCTCCGCAGCGGCGTCTCATTCTCATTCAGCAGCAATTCCCAGTTGTCCCGAATATCCACACGAATTTCTGCAGCTACGTGTACGCCAGCCTTACTAGGTTATATTCACTTTACTCTTTGTGCTGGGCTTGGTATTTTTAACAGTAATATAACTAAATTCTGGAACTTATTTAAAAGAGAAAAAATAAAGAATTCAAGAGAGTATCAAGAATACTAATCTAGCCTCCTGCCGGAAACTAAACACACTGTAATAACACAAGTAATGATTCAAGTACATTTACATTTTAAACTCGGATTAAGAAATGAGAAAACCTTGGTATTATTGCCTAGCGTAATCATACTAACTGAAACAGGGGGAAAAAAATCTTGATATAAAATAAGTAGTAGCTCGTCATTAGGAAAGCCTTTCTTAACCTGAACAAGTGTCTAAAGATAGCAGCAATAAATTTAATAATACACTATCGAAGTGAAAAAAAAAAAAAAACCTTTCACTGCAGTAAATTCAATTATATATTTTATTCTTCCTGGCGCCTGACTTTTTCAGCAGGGGAAATCCCACACAATCAAATGGTTAAAATTGTTATATCCTCCACTGAACCACATTTTACCACTCGATAAACACTCGCCAGCCTAGTGTAAAAACAGAACCCATTTGACCTGTTTAATTACGTCTGTCATAAACTGTCACCTTTTATACCAAAACATATCACTGTCACGGAACATACCACCTAATAAGTGATAAAATAGTGTAAACTGCCTACACTGGACTCAAGTATTATTATCGGTACGGGAAGTAAACGCCAAGTAATCGAGTGTAAGAGATGGTGATAAACATATCAGACATGTAATTAATCCAATAAGCAAGCAAGCAAGATATTAAACACAAATAATAAAGAAGTAGGTGTCCATAATGCAAGAGTTACATTGCAGCGCCTATATGTATGTGGGTTTATAGGCACAGTAATCACATGGTGCAGTGGCAGGCAATGGCTCCTTTACCATATAATACATGTAGTGGGGGTCGCTGGTGTAGGAAACGTCGTAACACTTTTTCCTCAACGATTTGTTTAGCATATTTCACTTTAAAATCTTCCTCTATGCTTTTTATATCTCTTAACATCCACATATCACACCACACCAGCTGATAATAAGGTGTAGTACGTGAAATATACGGCTGAGGAAAAGGTGTTACGTTATTTCCACAGCCAAACGAGAATTAGGCTCCCTGTCTGGAATCAGTGTATTAACGCAACGAGATCTTGCTATATCAACCACTAAAAATAATGGAGGTTGAACGGTTTCCAATCTCCCTTCGCCAGATCGGAACCCCAGAAGTTCAAACGTCCGGGTCTCGAAAGTAATGAAGGGAGAAAAAAACCCATCCTACATGCTCGAACATTACTGGTCATTTTAGCAAGATTTCGTTGTGTTTTGTCGTGCACTTAGCATAATAATAAAAGACACGGCTAAACATGTACTCACGTTTCTGCTGCTGAGGCCTGGTTGCTTCTGTGTCGCCACTACGTCATTGTTGTTCTGTGGGGGAGAGAGAAGACGTCAGCCACACTCTCGTACACCTGACCATAACTACACACTTGCCTCAAACTACACAACTGGCTTATCATAACTGCGTCCAACCGCACATCTGGCTCTAAAATACAAAGCTGAGAGATCATACCTGCCTCTTGCCACGCACCGACTCTACTCACCTACCTCTAACCATACACCTGTCTCTACAGTAATTACATGACTGTTCATACAAGTCTCTAACCACACACCTTGCTCCAACTGCACACCTATCTGATCTTATCTGCCTCTAACCACATACCTGACACTAATGGCACACCTGATGTATCATACCTTTTTCTAACTACATTCCTGGCTCTAATTACACAGATGACTTATCATACCTGCCTCTAACTACGCTATACATGTAGCTCTAATCTACCTGTTATACAGCACAATCTGCTCTAACTACTCCCCCGCCTATAGCTACACACCTGGATCTACCTACACACCAAGCTCTACCTACACATCTGGCTCTAAGCACCCGCATTTTAATTCCAACTCTGGTTCTATCTAGACACCTTGCTCTAACTGCATACCTGGCTCTAGCTACACACCTAGAAGCAACCGAAAATCAGGGGCCGTATTCACAACCTTTCTGGAGCGTAAATTGTGTATGGCACTGGTTGTTTATAATTTAATCCGCACTGCATACAACCACCAAACACTTAACAGTCAAGCTACGGTGGATATCAAAGTGATAAATAGGATAAAGCTTATTTCTGGTATTCTTGAACTGCAATGGAGAGTTGCTAATGGCATAAAATTGGTTAGATATTTTATGAACACGACCCCAGTACATCATCCTCAATTACCTACATAAAAATATCTTATGTAGAAATTCACATCTTTTTACAAACCAGGTTCATTCAAGCCGTTCTCCGGGCTCATGCTTAAGCCCTTCATTTATATTCAGAGTACCCCCGGCCTCCATTCACCCATACCAATTTCTTATGAATTTCCAATCACCAGGATTAGAATATTAGTAAAATTATTTTTGACTGAGGATGATGGATGGGAGTGGGATTTGAATATGACCGTCACGTTTTCATCACAGACTCAGAGATATTATTCCTTTCTTATATATATCCACGTTTCCATTTTTTGACTGGCTCGGCGTATATATTTTTAGACATTCACTTACCTCGTAAAACTGTACTACATCGAGTATAAAATAAAAGGTATATGATGATGATGATGATGATGATGATGATGATGATGATCGTGTGATGATAATGAGGATAATAATAATAGTGGTCGTCGTGATCGGTAAGCTAATGAAAATACCGATGGTAATGTTTATGATGATGATGATGAAGTCGGGATGTGATCAGTGTGGGTGTAATAACGTGGTATCCATACTGTACTTTAAGCATAGGAACACGACTTTGGTTCAATTTCGTTACCCGTTTCGGTACCATAGTGTATTTAATAATATCAACCCGAGGACGTCACTTCTACTTAATCCTTGCTACGTACACACGATTATATTCAGCTTAGGAGAGATTTTCGAGCTGACAGGGTAAGATACGGCCTTCAGTAACCTCTTCAGAACGAGGCCTTTCCATGATGCACAAAATATTCTGGAGGAAAAAGAACAGACTAAAATAAACGTCCTTGTAGTGAGGGGAATAACACCGCCTGGCGAATCAGTTTAGCTTAAGACCTCTGATAATTAAGGATTAAATGCAGTCTCCAGTAATCTTAAAGTACCAGGGCGTCTTGCAAATTTCACAGTTACAATCACTCGGCAATTTTACTCGGCTGTGGGGAGTCCTTTCACACTTTAGAGGCTCATGTTTACCTAAATATGAACAAAACAGAGCAAACAGCGTCAGTGTATACAATCAATGCTTCATCAGTACCCACACACAATATGCCCTCTAGTATCAAAATCTAAGTCACTGGCATTTACAATAACATTTTTTTTTCCTGTAGCCACATTTTAACTGCATCACACTGTTTGCTGATTGATAAAAAAAAAAAAAAGATGTTTATAATTAGGTCTTTTCAGGAGTACAGTAGCAGTTTTTCTTGCAGGTAACAAACAATGTGGCCAACAAAGCTATTAAGTTTAGCGATAGAATCTGGATTTTTAATTTCATAAGCCTATCAAATAACTTAGCATAGGCAATAATCGGATTCCATCACACACACACACACACACACTCTCTCTCTCTCTCTCTTTCAATGCCACACCCACAAACACACTGTTATTCTTAAGCAGGTATATACTCTCTCCCTCTCTCTCTCAAAACCTAGACCCACCAAGCACAGCAGCACCTTGGCCTTGAGCACCGTAATAAACAACTGCACAAGCACGCATGCAATTGAAGAAAAATATAAAAGCCGACCCAGCCTCCCCAAGCAAGCCTCCTCCAATATCGCCTTGGCTGTGTATCCAGAAAAGACCTCAACCAATTCTTAAGATGCACAGTCATAGCTAAGTGATATGTTGCCAGAAATTACGTTGATATGTCGTATTTATCACGTTATTATTTACTTTACTATGCTCCTTTAGTGTCAAGTTGCTTTACTGAGTTAGGATGGAGGGGTAAACAAATGACCTCGTGGGCAATTTAAGCTCAAGAGGTTTTAAGAATACGGCATCAGGACCCGGGAACAGCTCCGGGTTTTCTACGAAGCCTGAAGGAAATTGAAATACCTACCCCGTGCAAATGCAAACTCGGATAATCAATACGGGGACTTCTCATTTTTTTTTAATTCCCGTGTTGGATATTACGAATGGATTCTGAAAATGTGACTAATTAAAGGTAGTGATAACAATGGGACTGATTACAGTTGTGCGACGGGCTTTGTGTGTGTGTGTGTG